>JASAMY010000099.1:0-64802 GCA_030248085.1 Paralinhomoeus sp. GSCO2_6 | reverse complement strand
TCAAAGCATTCTAGTACAAAGTCAAGTTAAAGACAAACAAGCTTGTACTTTGTGTCGAGTGCACCTGACAAATTGGCTGCTACACGATGCAGGATGCGATGATGTCAGTCAGAGTCAGCGTATCAGCTTCGACCTAGTCACGGCCATTGTGGGTCAGTCACTAGCACTACACCAGTAAACAACCACAACTCGTGAAGGCCGAAGGCCGATGGGTTCACGCGAAACAACAAATCTGGAGGCGATGGATGTCACACCTGGCACTCTATCCTGTAGGTAACCTTGCAGGGTATGCAGGGTACAGCTAGGTACGCCTTCCAATTTTCTGTAATTCAGCAGTGCAGCAATTCACCGCAGTAAAACCACTCTACTTTCATTATCCTCGCGTCACGGAGTGTTTGTTTGCCCATTGTTGAGTGTTCTGCTTGATCTCCACGTGCCAGTAATGATGCCAGAGGACCACCACGTGGAACCAGCAGTAGAAGAATCCAGCCTCAAACAGCAGCAGGTGAATCCAAATAGTGAGCGAGTACTCGGTTGCACCGACCGCGTCCATCAAACCAAGGTTGATCATCAAATAACCTGCGACTGGCAAACTATTATAATTACCGTAATTCCGACCGACTTTATTAAACAACTTCCCAAAGGGTGCAATTTTACGGACCAACTCCGTACGTTGACTGAACGCCAATTCCAGGCTTGAGCAGCCAAAGTTTCAGACGCGCTCTTCGTAAGCTGACGAATAAAGAGGCGATTATGAGCATGTCACTGAGTACCAGGGCCACACAGAAAGCACACCGGAAGTAGCCACCGTCAATGTATTCGGGTAGGCAGTCTGTCTAAACGCGGAATTTGCCCTGTTAAAAAAACAAGCCTTTGTGAGAATTTGACAACTGCGAATTTTGAGAAGTCCGGCGGCACACCATGTTCAGTTCGTCGGCCGTGAAGAAGTCGTGTAGAACGCCGTAGTCGAAGATGAGGAGGTCGACGGAGAGCAGCGGTATTTCGGTGTCGTCGTAGCGACACTGGAATACCCGGCCGTAGTGGGCGATGGACAGCGCGTGCTGGGCGAGACTGGCGAGGGCGAGCGCCAGCTGCACCAGGACCAGCACCAAGAGCAGGGCCAGTGGCCGTAGTCCGACAAGGGATCGTTTCGAAAAGTCGCGTCAGATTATCGATTTTTCTTTCTCCAAACTCTGTGTGAAAATAGAGTCGGTGTCAGACTACGACCCGGGTTTGGCCAATTCCAAAAGAGACAACTCGTCCGACTGTCGTAAACGTGGCAAAAAGGCCAGCACGTCATGTGCCCAAGCTCTCCGGCCACACCGTCTGGCCGCCGGCGCCCGACGACTCGACAACGCGCAACGGTTCCATAAACAGCGGAGACCGCTAAACGCTACCGGAACTGACTGTTCGAAAAAAGGGCAGCTGTGCTATCACGAGACAATCGTCGCATTTGTCGATTGACTATCCTTGGGGAGATGCCACTCTGTGGCGTCAGAAAGTGTACGTAGTGCAGTAGAGCAGGGCGCTTTCGTTTGAGTTGAGGACAGAAAAGTTTGCGTAAATGCATTTACATTTTTCTGTTTTTCTTTTCAGGAAATTTCTGCACGCATATCTCACATCGGGCTCTTCTTCCGTACACACCGCAATCTAGCATCTAATCACCACAGTACACGTTTCAGGCATTTGAAAAGATGAGCTTTTGGTTCGGTACAGTGTATACAACACAACTCGTACAGTGTCCGTACGTTGGTACGTAGGCGCGGGGCGTCGTACGCAAGTTCGTTGTTTTGGAAGAGATGGCGCAGGTTAGCGGTAAATTCAGAACTTTCTACGGTCGCGCAAGTGAGTTATCGCGTCTCGCAGCGACGGCAGCAGCATCTGTTTCGGCACCGCGTCGAAGAAGTCCGACTTTTCGAACAGAGCGCGCACTTGCGCTGAAACGAGCGGATGCTTGTGCGCAGAGTTGCTTGTGTGCGTAAAAAAAATGCGCTTACGGTTGCAGGCGACGAAGTAGAATTCGACGTTGATGGAAGCCAGCTCGATGTAGGCCTGGAAAAATCGATACTTTGATTGCGTGCGGCGCAGAGCATCGGCACCGATATAGTACGGTAGATACCTAGAAAGCGCGTACCGTCTTCATGGCCTTGAGGCCCATGGCGTCGATCTGGTTGATGGAGCTGCACTCGAGGATGATCACAGCCGGGTAGCCCTCGGGCCGGGGCCGCGACTCTTCGGCCGGCTTGGGCGCGTCCACGTCGATGCCGCTCTCCGTCGGCACCGTCGACATGCCGTGGCCGCTGTCCGCCTACACAGGCGCCTCGTTGGTGACCGAGCGCGACTGGGTATGCAACAGCAGGGAGTGCGCGCCGCTCACGTCGTCCTCGTAGAACTCCTCATCTTTCTCCTCGTCCTTGCGCACGACCACTTTGACGGTCGTCTGCTGCTGCTCCGCCTCCTTGCTCTCCAACTCCTTCCGCTTCTTGAGCCACTTCTTGGCGGCGACGATGTCGATCTGGAACTGCTCGTAGAGTTTGTCCTTGAAGAGCTCGGCGTTCGTGAAGATGACGCCGAAGTGCCAGCGAAAGATGCGGACCGACGGCAGCGGCGTCGACTGAATGCGCGAGCACACGGTGTGTGTGCGATGCGTTGAGACAAAGTGCCCACGCTTCAAAATTTCTAGCAGACAAAAAGTGTACCTGTGCGAAACGCTTCACGTCCTCATAGTAGCCTTCCTCGACTCGGCCCAGCGCCGACGAGCGCGGTCTGAACGAGGGTGCGGCGTCGCGAACATCGTAGTGGACAATCTCCTTTTTGGGAGTCTCCGACGCCGCCTACCGCTGCGTCCTGAGGATCACGGTGAGCAGGGCGAAGCAGACACCGACGCCCAGGCCCTCGCGCACATCCATGAGCACGGTCGCCAGCAGGGTCACGACGTAGATGGTCTGAATTCGAACGCGACAATCGGTGGCTCATCCGTCAGGCCTGGAGTGGAACGCACAAAGTCGGTCTTGGAGACCCTGAACAGGGAGGGTAGCTCCTGGAGCTGCATGAACATGCCCTTGAGCGCGATCATGACGATGCCGGCGAGCACAGCCTGGGAATTCAGCGGTGAACAGTTCAGCAAGGCAACTGTGCACTGCGCACAGGCTGACCAACCATTGGCAGCGGCGCAAAGAAGGGTGCGATGAAGTACAGGACGGCCAGAAGCAATCCGCTCGAGAATACGGTAGCCAGCTGAAGCGAAAACGGTTGCGTTCGATTGCGAAATGATTGCGAAATGTGATCAGCTGCCTGGGTCCTCGTTCCAGCTCCAGTGTAGACCATGGTCCTCGACAGAGACGGACTCGTGGGGAACGTTCCAAAGAGGCTGCAGATCACGTTGGTGAAGCCCAGCGCGTACAGCTCCTTAAGGAGAGGTAGCTCTTCTTGCATCTTGATGTACATTGTATGCACAGGCACATACATGTGCCATGCGTACGCGCAATAAAGTGCGTAGCCTACATAGATGTTACGGTACGTCTCATGTCCACATTGCCGCTCACCTGTCCAGGGTCGATTCTGTAGTTGTTCTTTGCGGCGAAGATCTTGCCCAGCGACACCGTGACCACGTAGATCACGAGAGCGATGCCGATTGCGTCGCCGATCAGATCGCCGATCAGGTCGACCCGTTTTGGCAACACCGGTGCGGGCAAGCTAAGCAAGTTCTCATTTTGCGCATTAGCTTACTACTGTACACGTGAGCAAATTCTCACCCAGTCTGGATGTCACCGATGACCCTCACGCCGTAGTTGTCTTGAAAGCCCAGGTAGCTCGAGAGAATCGTAAAAGCGATCACCTATAAACGGCAAAGAATTGTTTTGCGGTACTGAAGATACAGTAGTCGAGAAGCAGATAAGCGAGCGCTCACGATAATCAGGTCCCAAGGCACGGGAATTCTTGTCTTCTTCTTAATGACGGGATTCGCAAACTCCTTGCCGACCATGACGAACATCAGGGTGACCGCGGAAGCCATGACGGTCATCAAGTTGGCCTGGCCCAGCTTCTCGAACATCTCTAGCCACGTCTAGAACATCTCCCTTTCACTTCTTCGCATCCTGTGCCTGCTTAGTAGGAGCACTCTCACATAAGGCAATTTGAGAAAGCCGTTGTATCGGGTGACTTTGACGCCGAACGCCTTGGTGATTTGCGAAGTGAACACGTGGCACGCGGAGCCGGTAGTGAAGCCATTGATCACTTGATCCGACAGGTAGGCCGTCAGGATGTCCAGCCGGAGCACGCCCATCACCAACTGAACATAATGACGACGAGTAGCTTGAGAAGAGCGATGAGGCGAAGAGCGCACCAGAATGACTCCGACGATCATCTGCAGCATGGAAGTCAGCTCCACTTCCTCGGGATGCGCCGGCCCACCCGCGTCCGTCGTCACCGTCGCGTTCGCTGCCGAAGTTTCCGGCAGCAGGCGGTACCGGACCGAGCCGGTCATAATACTGGCGATGGCGAACACGCCTCAAACGAACGGGCACCATTCCTTGTGGTTGAGGGAAAGAGAGAACAAGTCGGTGTACCGAAAGAGACGTGGCGCGAGCTGCCGAGGAACATGTAGCAGAGGGGCGAGAAGAACGACAGGTACAGACCGTAGATGGGAGGCACGCCCGCCAGCGCCGCGTAGGCCAGGCCTGCATGAGCGGGAAAAAAAATTTTTTTTTTAGAAAAAAAAGCGGCGAAGATTCGTCTAGACCTTGTGGAATGTGCATAATGCCGACGGTGAGGCCGCCGATGAGGTCGTTGATGAGGTCCTCCTTGAGCTTGTACCTGGGCAGCCAGGAGATGATGGGGAAGAAGGAGAGGGCGCGCGCCAGGAGCCAGTCGCCCGTGCAGGGGCACGTCCGGCGCGCCACTCCTTTCAGGGCGTAGCCGATCGAACGGTCGACCGGCCGGTAGCCGAACTTCTCGTCGTACGCCTCCTGGAGACGACGGAGCGCGCGTCGACAAGAATTTGGAATTAGCGAAGGAATCATCGCCCACCTGATGGTAGTGACCCCTGGCTCTCGTTTCGCCTTCGTCCTCCATCCGCCGAACTCCGCCCGTCGCCGCGCCGTCCGTGGCGTACACGCGTCGGTGGCTGTCCATGATGCGGCCGCGAGTGCGCCTGTGCCGCTGCCGACTAGAGCGCTGAATGGTACGCAGAGAGGGTCTTGTGACAGACGCTATAGGTACTTCGCGTCGCTTGCGACTGGCGCCGCCGCCGAGAAACAGAACTTCGCGCCCGAGATACGGTCGGTCAGTTTGGCGAATCCGGCACGGAATGCGCCGCTCCTGGGGGACTAGGCTTTTGGCGGGGAGAGCGGGAACGGGGGAGGAGAAGGAACGGCGGACACTAACGGACCACCAACGACCACCGTAGGAGTCCTCCCCTCCGCATTGCGACAGAGATTCCGGTCCCTATGTCGGCGTGTATATTCCGAAGCGCCGTTAAACCTTTATGACGTTGTGTTGTTGGCTGCTGTTGGAAGAACAGACGGAGGGAGACAGAGAAAGTGGCCGCGCCACTCGCATGCGCCGCTGCGGGCGGCACGTCTCTGCTTATCATAAGCCAAGCCGCTCCCCCCCCCCCCCTCCCCGAGCGTGATTCAAACCGTAGATTAGGTACGTACATACATACATACGCTGTCGAACAGTTAGGAGAAGAGGCGGACGCAGTCAGGTTAAAATAAAAACGCGTGCGTTAGGGAAATGTGGTGTGCACCCAACTCAAACTTATGAAAGTCGCCTATGCAATCGAGTCTATGCTATGTATTACTAAGCTGTCAACCAGCACGCGATGGGATGTCGGAATACATTTTTGGTTTCGTAACTTGGAGTACAGTGTAGCTTAGGTATCGTCGCATACGTAACTTACATTTCCGCGAAAGAGAGAGACAACCTCATGGGCAACCTCATGAGAACGCCCTAGACTCTAAGACGCCGTCCGCGTCTCCGGAACTTGACATTAACGAACGCAGACACCTGTGGAGCGCGCGCATTAACGATTGAAATTTGAAGAGACACGAACGAAAGAAGACACACACAGGGCGCCCAGCTCAAGGGCGCGTAACCCATCCATGTGACGCGCAGTCGCGAACTGAACTCGGCGCGGTGCGTATCGTCGCAACGCAACAACGAAAGAAAGATGTGTAAAGCGTTTGAGTCTTTTGAAATGCACTCTGGTTAGCGGGCCGATTACAGCGTAGCAACGGCCGTGACATTCATAGGTACAAATTCATAGAGCTAAGCTACGACTACGGTAAGGACTACGTTGCTACTGCACGTGCACTACCTATTTTTTTGCGCGCTCTAGAAGTCATGTATTTGCCGTAGTGTCAGTTTTTATTTTGGTCTTCCTTCCATTGTAGTCGATCAAGCCTACCCAATCCTACTCGAAGGCCCTTACCGTACCAAACCCTCGACCGACCCAGACGCCGACTTGCGCAAAGCAGACACTACGTACACGCTAGTATGCACACCCGGCGCGTCGGTACATGTGTACGTGTACACGTACTGTATGCATAGGGGTCGTCGTCACCCCCCTCCCCCCCCCCCGAGGGTCAGACGCTTTTTTGGGATTATGACGGCGGGGGGGAGGTGGAAGCCGTCGACTTGTAGACTGGCGCACGGGTTTAAGGGGAGCATCCTTTACTAAAAATGGCTAGAAGAGCGGCTTTGCGGTCGACGCGTAAGTTGCCGTTTCCGGCTCGACGCGCTTACGCAAACAATTGTCTGTACTCCATACGTATGGGGCTACGGTAGTCCTGGTGGGGGGGGGGGCGCATACACAACTGTTGTTTTTTGGCCGTGGAATCTTCAGAGATCTAACCGTGGAATTGTCAGTGGACCTCTCGCTCAAGGAAACAAGTTGGACTTCGACCTCCTAAATTCGCCTCTCTATCGGTGCATAACACTCGTCTCATCTGGTCCCCTGCGCGGCGCACGACACGGCCTTTGCAGCGACGTCTATCCCAGAACGCCCGGTACATTCGGCAGTAAATCGCGCGTACACCCGCTTTATTGGCTCCACCGTCTGGGAGAACGCCAACACAGATAAGCCGACACGCATTCTCCAAGCGGAATGGTTGGAGACGGAAGCACTCTTAGCGTCGTCGCCGTCGGTGGTCCACTCGCGACCGCAGCAGCCACCGACCGAACGGCTCGAGACGGCGCCCGAGAAAACGCTTCCGCTTTACCGCCTGCCAGATGAAGTTGGACGAACTAGCAGAGGCCCCACCGTGGGGGCGACGATATTCAAACGATTAGGCGCGAGCTGACTAGGCACGGAGAGCGTTGTGTTGACCTTTCGCCGGTGTCCGCTGTCGGAGGGGGTGGAGGAGGAGGAGGGTGGAAGTCGCAGTCGTCGCAGCAGACGCTGCTTAGTGTCCTCGACAAACAGGCGATCCGCCTCTGCGGCCGTTCGCTGCTGCTGCTGGACGGGCACCTGCTGGCACGTCGTCAACAGCTGGAACGGAGCGTGAACCGTGCGTGCGTGCGTGCGTGCGTTCGCACGTGCGTGCGTGCGTGCGTGCGTGCGTGCGTTCGCGCGTGCGTGCGTGCGTGCGTGCGTTCGCGAGTGCGTGCGTGCGTGCGTGCGTGCGTGCGTGCGTGCGTGCGTGCGTGCGTGCGTGCGTGCGTGCGTGCGTGCGTGCGTGCGTGCGTGCGCGCGTGCGTGCGTGCGTGCGTGCGCGCGTGCGTGCGTGCGTGCGTGCGTGCGTGCGTGCGTGCGTGCGTGCGTGCGTGCGTGCGTGCGTTCGCGCGTGCGTGCGTGCGCGCGTGCGTGCGCGCGCGCTGCTGGCAATGCCGACGCCAGCGTGGCTTACGAGCTGCAGTAGAAGTAGCAAACAAAGTGCAGGCACCGTCTCGTCCATGATTACCACCGTGAAGCACGGCGATCACTGCGTGGTCGTATCTTTACGGCTGTAGGCAACGCCCCCCCCCCCCCACCACTTGAAATTCAGCGTGGAAAGCGACCTGGGTGAAATATTTCGAAACCAATACACGCACGAGTGGCATAGGTATAGATGCAGGTGTTTATTAAAATTCCAGAAACGCCCACGAAACGCAGGTCGACGCGTGGTTCACAGAAATTTGAGTGAGTATCGATCCGCATGCGCTGATGAATTGCGATCACTTTGGGCGTCCGCCGTGTCCATAGAGGACTCCTTCAAATCTTGGTCTAGCGAAAAGCTCGTCCAGTGTGGGCCTATTTCTCCGCAGGAACCAAAGAGGCGCGTGTCGGTAGCCGGCTGAGGCGGTGGGATCCCGCTTGAGGCGTCGGTCTGGCTGCAGGGCGCTTAGCAGCTTCGCCTTCTGATCGGCAACGAAAAGTCGATTGCCCTCCTCGCGGCCGACAGGGGTCGCTGCTGCCTGCCGCTCCTCCATCGCGCCCGCTCTCTGCAACCAGGACACGCCCCCTGGCCGCCACGTCATCTGTTTGGCCAAGCGACCCGACCTGATGGAACCCCCCCCCCCATGCCAATGTCAGCAGCTACAGACTGGCGACTGTCGCGCCATAATGCGCCGCCGGAACTACATATAGGTACGTCTCGGCACCAGTTGACGCAAGCGGATGAGATTTGTGCGAGAAAACAGATAGGAATTACCGGCACGCAGAAGACGACGACGACGAGTGCGACTGAGTGCACGATTCTCCACCTCCCGGAATGGTGCATCGTCAGCAGCCACGGACGATGGAGCTTGATGGTACGCGACGTTCTAAACGCAGCCACGCGACAGTGTCGAAGCGCTGATTTCGATTTCGACTCGGCTAGAGCAACGCGAGCGTAGTCGTCGACAAACAAGTCGGATTGATTGCGGCTGCGGCGTCTCGACTGAACGCCCCGTCAACATTTGTTTGGCGCGCCTCCAAGACAACAGAAGCCGAGGAGGCGACCGCTCGTAAATTTTCCCCACATTGCGTGGGCCGCAAAAACACCGGCTGGTCGTGCACCGTCCTAGTAGAGGCTGACGTGGCCTCCCGTCGGCCGGACGCCCCAAAAGACAGAACGACACATCGTAAAGAACGGTGACGCACAAGAGTCGGCTGGCTAGCCTGCCCATTAATGGCCGGCTAGAGGGCCGAGATATGAACAGCGACGGACCAGACAACACACCTTTGACGCACAAATCGAGAGGAACGCGTCACGAAAACACCAAAAAGAACACGGAGTGCCGCTGAGAAAAACAGCGGAATGCGATGTCGATCTATAGGGCGTCCGCAGGATTCACCGCCTCCGCGATGAGACTGTCGCTCATTATCGACACCAATGAGGTGCGTCTCTGCAGCGGCTCTCCCGCCTTGACTTCCTGCAGCAATTACGTCGGGGAGGTCGCAAACACGTTCGAGTATTTTCTCGCACCAACCACCATCACCTGCTCCCCCTCAAAGATTCGCTCCTCAGCCTCGCTGCCGACCCTCTTGACGACGACCTTGCTCTCCTTGGCGCCCTCGACGCCGCCCAGCGCCTTCCAGTACTGCGTCTTCTCCACCAGACGGTCCGCCTCGTCCAGGTCGATGCGATAGGGAAAGTTGGACCTGCCCAGCAGCCAGTACGTCATCATGTCCCCTCTGCCCTGAACTCTGCTCCCGTTTCGACGATAGTGCACCAAACCAAATGCCGTAGCGCAGCGGGCAACGAGCCTTGATCTCGACGAGTCCTCTGGGACAGGCGTCGAAGCCGTCGTCCTGATGGAACGAGTTCAAGTGCTCCATCGTCGCGTCGCTCAACTGGACGCACATCGCTGAATCGTAGTCGTATGCGTTAGCTTCGACATGCTGCGTGTGCGTCTCGTGTCTCACCTTTGCCAGTGGCCTCCATTTCGTTGGCGATCGAGACGGTGTCGCCGAACAGGCAGTAGCGCGGCATCTTGACGCCCACGACGCCGGCGCACACGGAACCTGCGGATCCCCCATTCGGCCTCTCCGTTCTTTGCGAGCCAGTTTTGCGAAAGCTTTGCCAATTTTGCCTGTGTGCAGTCCGATGCGCATCAAGAGCGTGTCCTGGAGGTGGTCGTTGTC
Organism: Paralinhomoeus sp. GSCO2_6; assembly: GCA_030248085.1. NCBI lineage: Eukaryota > Metazoa > Nematoda > Chromadorea > Monhysterida > Linhomoeidae > Paralinhomoeus > Paralinhomoeus sp. GSCO2_6. The sequence continues at coordinate 54,754 of JASAMY010000099.1, read as the reverse complement.
GGCGGTGGAGGGCAGGCGGAAGTGGCGCAGCTCCTGCAGCAGCGCCAGACACATCGTCGCCGTCTCGGCGCTGTGCTGTCGCCCGTTGCGGCTCGGCACCCCCGACGCCACCATGTACGCGTCCCCTGCGGATTTATGTAGCGCGCGTTTAAATGTGACAAGTAGGTACATACACCCAGCTATTTGTTTTGCTGCTGCAAGTACATGATTTGCCCCCCCCCCCCACCACTTTCGATGAGGAAAGAAGCAATTTAGGAACGCAATTCAATCAATCATAACAACTCAATTAAAATCAGAATAACAGAGTCAGAGGACAGAATTTGGAACAGCGCCGTTTTTTCGCACGCGGAACGAACCAATCTTTTTGCGCAAAATTAGCAATATTTAAACGAGTTTGAATGACGTTTGACGCAGGACTGGGAGTCAAATTTTGTCAAACATGAATAAAAGGGGGCATTTGAAATTAAGTAGAATTAGTAGGTGAGTGCAAACACTCCAACAGAGCCCCACCCTACAATATACTCCCGGGTACGAAGCCCAGGACATACAGTTCCAAGACCAGACCAGCCTGCTGTCCAGACGGTTCCGACCATGTGTTTTCAGTCGTGCGCCTAATTGGAGGTAAGAAAGACAGCGGAAGACCGATCAACTAGTGCACACCTAATGATAATTCAACATTCCCTAGGAAGGAATTGGTCAGACAAGTTCCCCTATTGAGCCCACCAATGGTCTCCACTTTGTAGCAGCTGAAGCGATCGAGGACGCTGTCCATCGTCGTGTACAGTTGATTGAGGAAGTTCACCACCTGCGTGTATCGTCGTATCCAAGTTCGAATCGCCGCCCTACCGTAACGAGAGCCGCACCTGCAGCGGGGTGCATTTGGAGCTGAAGGAGGTGAAGCCCTTGATGTCGCTGAAGAAGACGGTGACGTCGTCGAAGTGCTCGGGCGGCACGGGCGCGCCCGCCTTGAGCTTGGCCGCGATGCTCCGCGGCAGGATCTGATTCAGCAGTCGCTCGGTCTTCTGCTTCTCCATCGCCAGGCGGCGCGTCATCTCCTGGATCTTGAGGTTCATCTTGCGGTTCTGCACCGCGTACCTGCAAGCACACATTGCACCAGCAGGGCGGCGGGAAGGGAGCGAACCCTCCCTACCAGGCGCAGAGAATCGGGCAAGCGACGAGGGCGGCGCCGACGACGGCGGAGGTGGAGTAGAAGCGCCGCAGCTGCTGCTCGATGTTCTCGTCGAGCATGTCGCGCAGCTTCTCCGACACGAACGTGTCTATCTGCAGTGCAGTTCGAATCTCGGGCTCGGACAAATGGCGAGCAAGAAAGTGAAAAAAAAAATCGAAATTCCCGTACTCTAGCGGTGACGAGCTTCATGTAGCGCGTGACGTTGTTGAACCAGTGGAGCGCCTTCTCAGAGGAGGGCGCGCCCGACTGGTTGTTGGCGAAGATCTCCAGCTGCGATTTGCATCATTTTGAACATTTGAATTACCTACGCTTCTTTTGTGTACCTACATGCACATTTACAATATTACTTGCAGGGCGTCTAGCGTCTCCACGGTCGGCTTGGCGTCCCCGGCGGTCGCGTCCAGAATCAGGTCGTCCACGCCTTCGCCGTACGCCTCCACCAATTTCGTGAACAGCTTCTCTCCGCCCACGACCTCTGAAATCATTTTAGGTCGTAGTCGTAGTCGTAATAGGCGATGGAACGACGAGTATGGTAACGAGACGACTACGCGCCGCAGAATCGACTATAGAGCTCGGTGTCGAAAGAGCCTCGCGCGAAGAAGGAGCTGCCCAGCGCCCGCTTGATTCCTTCAAGGGACTGCGAGACGTCCCCAGCGGGTAAACGGTGGACAAAAAAAACACACCCACCCGCTCTGTCTCCCCCTTGTAGTGACATGATGATGCTCTGGACGTGACTCCAAAAGTGCGGCTCGTACGCGTCCGTGTCGTAGAAGATGCTGTTGATCTTGTTGATCACCGCCTCGACTCTCTCCGTGTACCAGCTGGAATCGCGTCGTTAATCGGAGGAAATCAATCAATGGATCAGAAATCAGTTTCTGGCGATAGTGATCGATCGAACTCGAGGTTTTCAATGCAGGTGTAGTTGGCCAGCGAGCTGACGCGGCCGCGCTGCTGCTTCAACGCCGCCACGAAGTCCTCCTTTCGCTTCATCTCCGGCGGCACCCCCACGTTGTCGTCGTGCTGGGGAACGTAGTCGCTTCTTTCCAAATTACGATTACGACTAAGTTGGTTGGAGACAAAAAAAGTGCGAATACTTTTGTAGGCCAGGCGTCGTCGAGCACGACTTCCAGGTGGGCGTCCGTGTCCGAGCGAAAGATCTCCAGCTTCGCGTAGGCCTTGTAGAAGTCCTCTCCGAGCGTTCTGGCAACCGAGAGAAACGAGTCATGAACATCATAGTGGTGCGTGTAGGGAGGGAGGGGAGAGGAGGAGGAGACGCGCCCTACCCCAGCTCGACGGAGCGCTGCTCCAGGAACACGCAGCTCATGCCGCGCTCCTTCTGCAGGGCGAACACCAGCTCTGGAAGTCGAGACCGGCGTTGAACGACACGTAACCTGTAGCCGGGTCGGGGCCCAGGGGAAGGGGACGGGGGTTGAATGACCCTTCGAGGGGGAGGGGGGGTGGCTCCAGGAAGACCCCAGTTGGTCGAAAGGTAGATAGCTATCCAGAATCGAGAAATTTTGAGCAGGAAAGCATTTATCTGACGGTGTTTCATGGCGGTGTTCGTGTTGGGTGTTGACTTCCAAGTGGGAATCCCTCCCCCCCCCCCACCTCCAGCTACTGGTATGGCTGCGACGACACGCACCGCGTAGCTCGTTGACATTCGACATGGCTCCCGTCACGGCGTTGGTTGCCACCATCTCGTGGTAGACCTGTCGACAGTGTTGTTGGATTTGGGACAACGCTAGGAGGTCGTCATTGGCCCATATGGCATACCCATCTCCATGACGCCTTCCCGTCTAGAGCCGCGTAAGCAGCCAAAGACATTCGGAAGAACGCGATCTTTAATCTACATAGGGCAGCGACGGCGCGAGAAACTCCATCGAGAGGGAAGTCCTCGATCTAGAGGATCGATCAACAATCGAACCCAGGACGGTGTGCGCAAAAGGCCGATTCTCTACCACTAGGCCATACGCTGCCCTGCCCTGTTGACAGTGACCGCGTCACCGTTGTGTTTCCCCCACCAGGCTGGGTCACTTTCGCTGCGAGAGCGCGCGCGCACCTGCGTCATGATCATGCCGGAGAGTGCGAGCAGGGCGACGAGGGGCGGACAGACGATGAGGGTGACCTTGAGCATCTGCGTGACCTTGCCCTCGACCATGCTCTCCATCAGCAGCTGCGCCTTGGACTGCACGCTGCGTCGGCTCTGGCCCGACCTCTGCGAGACGGCCGACGCGCAGCGCGACGCCGACTCCGCGGGCGCCACGCGCTGCGGCGTCATTTTCGCTTTCGGTATAAGGCCGCGGATACAGACTACTGGCCGCCGGTGTGGTGATGTCCAGCTGATTTGAAATTTTGGTGCGCGCACGCACCGCTCTCGGCCTAGCGTGCGATTCGACACTTTGTGCAGCGTCCCTAATTGCACGTGCTTTTCCGCTGTCGTCGACATCTCTCGAAATGGGATTTTAATCTTCGAGAATCCACTCGACACACGTACGTGTACACGCGTACATACAAGATCGAAAACGCTCTCACAGATACCGCTGGGCACAGTACCAACAACGCACAAGGGTGTATAAACTCTGTGCGACGCATAAACTCTGGAAATGCGCAGGCAAAAGATACACTGCGCGTCAGTGGCGCAACAGGATTTCATTTCCATTTCGGGAAGGGGCAAGTCAAAACGGTTCCCTCAACTTTCTTCCCCAAAGGTTTTTAGTTGGCGGACGCAACGCCACTTATTCTACAGTACTTTTTCGCGCACTTAGATTAATCGGCGGCAGTAAACAACCACTGGCGGATCCAGGATTTTCTGACAGAGGGGGGAGAAGGTCACCGCACAAAGTACACTACTATGGAATAGACAAAAATGTCGTGATTTTATAGCTCCCTTACGAATCAAACGTGAGTTGGAAGAGAACCACAGCGCCGCAGGCGAAAATTTTGCGCTTTTGAGTGCCTTAATCCAAGGAAAACATAAAAAATCTGTCCGTTTCCCCTTGTACTCGCCCTTCTTTCCTTCTTCTCCCCCTGATCTCTCCCCCTCCTTCCCCCCCAAATCTGAACTGACAGGAGGGGAGACCCCCCTCTCCCCCCCGTCTGGATCCGCTAGTGTAAACAACACTAATTTGTAATCCTCTACGATTGCGCTGAGGTTGCGCAGATGCTCAATCGATGCGAGTACTTTGGCTTTATTCAAGGCGCTGTGCAAATGTTGCTCAGGCTGCCACTCCCCTTGCGTCGTCCTCAACTGACGGCGCGCCTGGCTGCTTCAGCGCCGTCGTTTGGGACTTGGCTAACTAAGTGCGCTGACGCCTCGCTCGTAGTCATCTCGATTACCGTCGTCGTGGTAGCCGACCAGTAGAACTGGTGCACGAAGCTTGCCTGGGCGGCCGTGGCGCGCAGTTTGCAGAGTGGCCGTCAAGCGTACTCGGCGACACTACGAGAGCTTCCTCTCCATTCCCGACGGCGACGATACGAATCATTTGCAGAAGCCGCGCTGCTGGCCAACGGCGACGTTTTCGTCCAGCCTCACTCACAACAGAGGCAGTGGGAAACGTAACCCGTTGACGCGGCGGTCCTTGAACGTCCAATGTTACAATGTATGGCTCCATACCGTCGGGGGGCATCAAGCACTGATGTTGGCATCTTGTCATGTTTGCTCGAAAAAATTTTTGCTGGCGTCATCTCGAGTGACTGTTTGCCATACATCAGATCAGAGCAACGCAACATAGGTATCGTTCGATCGAATGCTCGGCCACCCATTAGTGCAGCAGCATACCAGCCACTCATTCATTCCATTCTCTTCGCTTGGTTCGTGGCGTGGGTGGGTACATGAGTTGGATAGATTACTTATGTATGCCTCCGTTTACTCTAGCGGTGAGACACGTACTGTACATAACAGTGGCGTTACGTTCCCGAACCAAAAATCTTTGGGGAAGAAAGTTGAGGTCACGGTCAAAACGAATTGCAGAAAGCAGCCATTTCTGCAATTCGACCCATCCAATTCGAAAAACGGTGTCGCGGGGGCAATTTACGAGTTTTAGCGCCAAAATTCATATTTTGACGAATATTTTGCCATTTCTTCACACTCTCAAGCCAATTTTTTTCGTCAAAAATTTTGGCTGCACCCCTGGCTACGCCACTGACTGATTGTATACCTTGGAGCGGTACAATTCCGATTACGAATCCGTCGTCGTCTTGTTCCGCGGACAGGCGGGACAGTCGAGTTGGCTCCTGACGCAGTCGCCGTGGAAGGAGTGGCCGCACTGGAACAGCTGCAGGGGGCGAGCCCACATGGGGTCCTTGGAGAGGAGGTGCCCTCCGCAGCGGGCGCAGGCCGACCGCTCTTTGCGGACGACGACGCCGCGACGACGCGCCCCCCGATAGCGACTGAGCAGCTCGAATGAGTCACCCAATGTCAGTCTGCAACACCGCCACGAACACTGCACTGCGTCCACCCTGCCTCTGTACCGCGATTTCGCTTCTGGCAACCTCCAGCCAGATCACAGCTGCGTTCCTCCCACCTGCAACTCACTCACTCAACCCACCACCAACCCCCCTTCCCCCACAGCATTGGACCCCAAAGAACGAAATCATTTGGGCGGCGCATGGCCAAGTGGTAGAGAATCGGCCTCTTGCGCGCACGGCTCTGGGTTCGATTCTTAATGGAGAAACTAGATGGAGGATTTTCCTTTCGATGAATTTTTTCGTGCCGTCGGTGCCTTAGATTACAGATGGCGTTCTTCCGAAAGACTTTGGCAAATTATGCGGCTCGAGACGAGACGGGAAGGCGAAAGCGTCATGGAGATTGGTATGCTATACGGGCCATTGACTGCCTCCTAGCGTTGCCCTAAATCCAACAACAACGCCCTCCAGCCTCACGCCATTCCAACAACGACGGACCTGGGGGGCAGTCCTCCAGTCTCAAGTGTGAGACGCCCCCCCCCCTCACCCCCACTTTTTCAAGCTGTCTAAACACACACGAGTGGTGTTGCGTCCTTTTCAGCGCGTACGTACGTAGCCCATATACCGCCAAAACAGCGCACAACGCAATTTAGACCCGTTTTGTCGCTATTTCGGTGCGCATTTCTCTACCCCCCACTTTTGGGTGCGAGGCCAATCTCCCCAGCGACATGTATTTACCTCACACCGCAAAAAAAAACAGACCTGCAGCAGGCGGCCTGGAGTCGGCTCTGGAGGCTGTAGTCGGCGAGGATCTTGACGAGACTGTCCCTGAGGCCGGGGATCTGCATGGAGTTGGGCATCTTGGCGATCAGCAGCGCCGGGTCCACGAACGTGCCGATGTTGCGCAGCAGGATCGTGATGAACTCGGGCGCCTGCACCGCCACCGAGATCAGGTCCGACCACAGGTCCTGCACAGGGGTCGAGCGATCGATTGATCGATCGTGATCACGACACGATCACAATCGGCACTGACGGAGGGGCCACCCACGTGTCAATCGCGAGTCCGTCCAACCAGAGACTGGGAACGATGCGATTGAAACTCGCGCTGCTTCTCTACAAGGTGCGGAACCTCCAGGTCACAGGGCCTTCCCTTATGGGTTCCCATGAGCGGGTTCGAAGAGCAAACACTGTATTCCCTGAAGCGTGGGGAGGGAGGGTTGTATATTGCCAAATGGCGGTGGGTGGAAGGGTCAAGACGCAGTGCGCGCCCCAAAGAATACTCACTGCACCGGGGCGGGCGAGTAGTAGTGACCGACCACTTTCCCCAGGGGGTCGGGGACGTGGGGGGGGGGTAGTACCTTGTCGTCGTGCTCCTGGCAGAACTCGATCGCCTTGTAGATGTTCTTCTGCTCGGCCAGAATCACGCGCAGCGCCTCCCGCCGGTTGCCTCCGCGGCCCAGCAGGAAGACGACCTCCTCCACCAGCTTCTTGCTCTTGCAGATCGCCAGCGCCCGGTCCAGCTTGTAGTGCTCGGAGCGGCGCAGGAAGGGCAACAGCCTCTCGGGCGCGTGCGTCGCGAACAGCGACACTGCGCCGTCCGCGAACTCCGAGCCTTCGTTGCTGGAACAGTGAAAAACACTGACATACACCAACATCTACTCGCTTTTAGCGTTTTAGACAGAGTGAAACTCCCTTGGGAAAATTCTGGGAGGGTTGAGGGGGGGGGGGTGTGTTGGAAAAAAAGTGGGGGGAGGGTCCCCAGTTACAGATGATGACTAGGCGAGAATGAACACCCCCACCTCAACACCCTGGAGAGCATACCTTGTGGTGTGAAAAAAAAAAACACCAAACCGGTGGAAGAGTCGGTCGAGGTACTCGAGCTGGAGCTTTGGATTCTGCGAGAGACGGACCATCACGGTGGCCGCGGGCAGACTGTCCTCGTTCTCGAGCAGCAGCTTCACCGCCAGGTCCGTGTTGATGTCCATCAGCTCGCGAATACGCTCCTTCACCTGTAGGCCGTCCAAGGCGACTCAGGTGGGCGCGGTGGGGGGGGGGGGGGGTGGTTTTAGGACAGCCATCCAGCCTCTAGTTCGTACGGACGGAATGTGGCACCCTCGCCGCCTACTCTCGTCTCGTGTCAGTCTAGCGCAGTGTCCGTTTTCTCCCCCAAAGGCCGTAGTAAACACCGCTACCGTAACAGAACGCTGCGCAACAGGGGGGGGTGTCACTCGGGGGGGGGGACTGTTCACACGCATGCACGCATATTCAGAGCTACAGTCACCACCGCAGGTTGGAACTAATACCAGAGGCGAACGCTCCTTTCTTCACAACTACATGTGGCTCGGAGGGGGGGGGGAGGGGGCCGGTGCGACCAGCAACTACTACCTACCCAGTGCCAGCTCGCGCACTACTCGCCTGTCCGAAGAGGCGGTATCGGTCGATGTGCTGGAAGACGCGCTTGTCTCCCAGACTCATGTAGATGGCGAGAGCGCGCTCGTAGTTGCGCTCGTGCGTGTACAGCGCCGCGAGCGTCAGCAGCAGCGCGTTGTGCGTCGACGCCTCGCAGTCCTTGCGGTAGAGACGCTCCAGCGTCTTGTGCACCAGCGACGACACCCGGTAGAGGTCGGGCGACCAGCGGTTCACCTGGGAAATTGGCAGAATTCTTCTTTGTATACGGTAGCAACAAGCGACTAAAGAAAAGAGAAAGCAAGCGAAGCGATTCGAGGCGCGTTTTAGGGGAGCTGCTGGTAGGGGGGGGTGTCACTGAGTTGCTAACCCCCCCCCCCTGGGCAAGGGCTGCACACTCTCGTTTGTGCTGGTTGGGAGGACTCCCCATCTATAGAACCACCTCGAGGAAACCATGTATTGGCGATGCCAAAAAGTGAAAAAAAACGCCAACAAGCGTACGAGTTGCTGAAAGGCTGGGACGTCGTTCTGGAGGAAGTCGAGCAGGACGGCCTCGTAGCACTCGGGCTCGAGTTGGGGCTGTCCCACGGGCAGGTAGGGCGCCAGCTGGCGCAGTCGGCCGCACTTGTCGAAGCGCTCCACGTAGCCCTCCCACTCGTCCTTCTTCTTCTCGCAGACCTGCGTCGGAGTCGCGTCACGCCGCTACCCAATAATAGACGCACCAGCGCGCACGCACTGACACGCACCGGCAGCCAGCCACCCACCTCCTTGCAGAGTTTCGCCGCTTCCTCGAAGTCGGCCTGGCTGTCGAGCAGGGAGTCGAGGTAGCGCTTGCCCACCGACTGCGGGGAGCAGCTCTTGAGCTGCTCGGCGTTCTCCTTGGCGAAGGCGAGCGCCTTCGCGTGCAGGCCGTTCTGCAGCAGCCACTCCACGTGGTCGTCCGCGCAGCAAGGCCGCACCTGGCACGGGAGGGGGGACGGGGGAAGCTCGCAATTTCTCACGCGCACGCACGCACGCGCAGCGCACCTCGATGATGTCCCTGTCGCTGAGGAGAAAGTAGTGGCCGTCGTCCGGGATGCCGCCCAGGCGGTAGTTGCGACAGGAGTCGGCGAGCCGGTCGCTGTCGCGCATCTCCACCACGTCCTCGGTCACGACGTCGAACTCCGCGAACGACAGCGCCTCCACGAGCCACACCCTCGGGCCGCGCACCCCACCAGACTGCGGCGCCTAAAGGAGCGCGGTGGTCTCAAAAGAAAAAAAAACAGAATGTCTGTCGTGTCAACACCTTGTCCAGGGCGCGGTCGTCATCATCGTCGTCGTCCGGAGCGCTGTCCTCGTCCTCCAGGTCTCTGCCCTCGCGCTTGCAGACGCAGAAGAGGACGAGGTCGCGCTGCTGCTGAGTCCTGCCGCTGCTGGACACCTGGCCGCCACCCCCCGACGACGACAACTCCTCCTCCTCCTCCACCTCCCCATCGTCGTCATCGACTTGCACGACCGAGTCGGCGTAGCTGATGCCGGCAACGTAGTGACCCGTGGTCGTCCACATGTGGTGGATCTCGACCAGTTTGCCCGGCAGCAGCAGCGGGTCGTCACCTATGCGAGGGAAGCGAAGTGGTAGGCCGTCACTCGTGGTCAGGACAACTTGGGCAAGGGATCAACGCCCTCGTTTCTTCGCTGTCGGGCGGCTCCGGGACTTCGGCATCGAAATGCCGGGTATACAGCGCGTCACATTGTGTAGGGCCTTGCCTTGCGCTGCGTGCGTGGTGCCGAATAAAGTTTTAGCGGTTTCTTTTTTAATTCACCTGCGACACCGACGCCGGAGAGGGCGGCGAGGGCGGACTTGGCGGCCGAGCCGGCCGAGCTGCTAGACGTCGCCGTCTCCTTGACGGCGCAGACGGTGACGGTGTCGGCCCAGCCGACGGCGAACCGATCCTCGTCGAGCCAGCAGACGTGCGGAGGGAACAGTTCGGTCCGTAGGCCCAGGTCGTGACGCCGCTTCACGTGCGTGATCAGCGTGCGCAGCTGTCGATCGTAGACGCGCACGCCCGTGTCGTTGGCGAACGCGACGTACGCGCCGCGCCAGGACACGCAGACGATGAAGCCGTCACGCTCCTGGCCGCTGTACACCACCTGCAATGCAACGCGACTGCTCTCGCGCGTCACACCACGAAAATCGTCAAAGAAAGCCATTGGAAAGCATGGGAATGGGGGAGGGAGAGCCGCTGGCGGTGGTTAGACGGTGGAATCTTAGGAACCTATGTGGGGGAAGGGGGAGGTAGCGAAGATTGGCTGGGGTGGAGATGTTGTTGTTGTTGTTGGATTAGGGGCAACGCTAGGAGGTCGTGAACGGCCCATTTTGCACACCCATCTCCAAGACACGTTTTCGTCTAGAACCGTGCCGGCGCAAGAGGCCGATTCTCTACCACTACGCCATACACTGTCCCCTGGAGTGGAAGAGGAGTCAGACTAAGTATTAAGTAAGGGCTGGGGGACGCCGCGTGCGTGCGTGCCTGCTGCTTGTTGGCGCTGAAGAAGCCGCGCTCGTGTAGGACGAGCACGCGGTCGCCGGTGACGAAGCACTGGCCCGAGCTTGACTTGACGAAGTCGGGGTCGATGGCCACGGAGCGGATGGGCCGCGACATGCTGACCACCTGGTTGTACTCGTTGCTCGACAGGCCGTAGACGCAGACCTTGCCGTCGTTCGAGCAGCTCACGAGGTAGTCGCCCGCCCGGTCGATGCTCAGGTCGTTGACGGCCACGCTGTGCGCCGTCACGATCTAAATTTTGGAGAAGAGGCGAGGACAACGGATGAGTAAGACGCCATTGCTGTTGTGGGATTATTATTATGGGCAACGCTAGGAGGGCGTCAACGGCCCATTAGGCACCATACAGACGCGCCGTGATGTGATACTGAACTGTTCGTGGTCCTGCGGCGCGTTGGCGGTGTCGAGATACACTCAAAAAGGTCGTCCGTCCGCACTGACGTGGGACAGCGCGAGCGCGCGCATACCCTGTTGGCGAGCATGTTGCCCAGGTGGTCGAGCACGTAGATGCGGCCCCGGTGGGTGCCCAGCGCCAGGAACTTGGCGTGCACGGCCACGCAGCTCGCCTTGTCCGCGGCGAAGATCTTGTCGCAGTCGTTGAGCAGCCGCTTGTACTTGAACTTGGGCTCGGACAGCACCTCCTCGAAGTCGGACGACGACGACGACGCCGCCGATGCCGACGCGTCGTCATCCTCGGCGGATTCGGAATGGTCGTCGGCGTCGGCGGCCGACGAGGACGTCGCCTCGTCCACCTGCTCGTCCTCGTCCACGCCCACTTCCGCCACCGACGCCGCCGCTATCGCCACCTCCGTCATCGCCGCGTGTGGTGTGGTCGGTGCGTTAACGATGCTCAAATGGAAGCAAACGATGCTCAAATGCAAGTACGGTACCGCCCAATTCAAATACGAGTACGTGAAACGTGCTAATCGTAGAAATTGGTATAGATAAATATGTGCAAAATATACGGAATATATACAAAATTCCTCGGGCAATGGAGTTGTCTGTATGCGGCGCACCTTGCGGCGGCGGCGACGATGACACGCAAATGCACCTTCTTACGCGAATAAATACTCATGAGATTCGCATAAAAATTGTGCAATGTGAACGAGGCGCAGGAGATCAAGTGTCACCACGTCTGCCGGTTGTAGAACATGTTGAGCCGGCGGCGGCGCGCCGGCTCAACATGTACACGCTCACCCCACCACCCTGTCGCTCACGAGGAGGGCGTTGCGCGTCAGCGACTTAGTCAGCCCAGTCGAGCGCTGCTTCTCGGACACTCGCGCCGCCAAAGCGCCGCTGTCCTCCAGCTCCTGCTCGCCGAGCGCGAGCGCCGACGGGGTCGACTGCGGTCGCGTGCCGACAGCCGAAGCAGGGTCGACGCCGTTGCCGAGCGCGAGCGCCGACGGGGTCGACTGCGGTCGCGTGCCGACAGCCGAAGCAGGGTCGACGCCGCTGCCGAGCGCTAGCAACGACGGGGTCGACTGCGGTCGCGTGCCGACAGCCGAAGCAGGGTCGACGCCGCTGCCGAGCGCGAGCAACGACGGGGTCGACTGCGGTCGCGTGCCGACAGCCGAAGCAGGGTCGACGCCGCTGCCGAGCGCGAGCAACGACGGGGTCGACTGCGGTCGCGTGCCGACAGCCGAAGCAGGGTCGACGCCGCTGCCGAGCGCGAGCAACGACGGGGTCGACTGCGGTCGCGTGCCGACAGCCGAAGCAGGGTCGACGCCGCTGCCGAGCGCGAGCAACGACGGGGTCGACTGCGGTCGCGTGCCGACAGCCGAAGCAGGGTCGACGCCGCTGCCGAGCGCTAGCAACGACGGGGTCGACTGCGGTCGCGTGCCGACAGCCGAAGCAGGGTCGACGCCGCTGCCGAGCGCGAGCAACGACGGGGTCGACTGCGGTCGCGTGCCGACAGCCGAAGCAGGGTCGACGCCGCTGCCGAGCGCGAGCAACGACGGGGTCGACTGCGGTCGCGTGCCGACAGCCGAAGCAGGGTCGACGCCGCTGCCGAGCGCGAGCAACGACGGGGTCGACTGCGGTCGCGTGCCGACAGCCGAAGCAGGGTCGACGCCGCTGCCGAGCGCGAGCAACGACGGGGTCGACTGCGGTCGCGTGCCGACAGCCGAAGCAGGGCCGATGCCGCTGCCGAGCGCGAGCGACGACGGAGTTGAATGCGGTCGCGGGTCTGTGGTTGAGCGCTTTCCGAACGCCTGCCTCTTGCCAACCTCCGCATCTCGCACGCGCCTATCCACCGCGCTTTTGCTGACAGTGTGTCCAGTCAGCTCCTAGACAACAAGAAGCTTTGGCAAACATTTACAAAAATTATTGGTGACTGCGACTGCCGCACGCTAATTTCTTCAGCGGCTGAGCGAGTCGTTCGCGCTGATGTGCCGCTCCGCATTTCTTGTAGGATCTCGCGCACATCGTCCCTGCCCCAAACTTCGATCTCGATCTTGCGCTTCATCGTTTTGCTTGTTTCCGCGACTCTGATGCGATGCAGTTGAATTTGAATACAGAAAAACCCGCTATTCTGCGGAGGATACGGTGATCCCGCTGTGTCCCACGGTGTCCCACTACGATTTTGAACATCGCAAACATGCGTGTGGTGTCGAGGCGTTACATAAAACACACACCTAACACACCCAACACACCTAGTGCGAATTTATAGCCTAAGCCTAAGCGAAGGCCTAAGCCTAAGGCCTAAGCGAAGCCTAAGCCTAAGCGAAAGCCTAAGCCTAAGCCTAAGTGAAGCCTAAGCCTAAGCGAAGGCCTAAGCCTAAGCAAAAACAGCCTAAGCCTAAGCAAAGCCAATGCCTAAGCCTAAGCGAAAGCCTAAACCTAAGCCTAAGCGAAAGCCTAAACCTAAGCCTAAGCGAAGCCTAAGCGAAGCCTAAGCCTAAGCGAAAGCCTAAGCCTAAGCCTAAGCGAAGCCTAAGCCTAAGCGAAAGCCTAAACCAAAGTCTAAGCCTTCAGGTGTGTTGGGTGTGTTGGGTGTGTTAGGTGTGTGTTTTAGTCAACGCCGGTGTCGATCGGGTGGAATAAACGATGGTCAAATACAAGTACGGTACCGCCCAATTTAAACGTGAGTACGATTTGCAGCACGTTCAAGATTGCTCTGGTCGGTGGAGTTTGTTGTGCCTCGCAGCACACCCGACACGATACACCTCGATACACGATCCGTCAATGAGAGGGATAGTCTACCGAACAGTCGTCCGAACACACCAAAATGACTCAAAGCATTCGTCTTCTATAGGCCTTGCATAGGCTTTGGCTTAGGCTTATCCCTTGCTTGGACTTAGGCTTAGACCTGCTGAGGCTTAGGCTTAAGCCTTGTCTTAGCTTAGGCTTAGGTTTTTCCCTGGCTTAGGCTCCTCAGACTTGCTGAGGCTTTCGCTTAGGCCTTGTAACTGGGTAGTGTGTAGGTACAGGTCACCATCCCCCAGCTTCGGTCAATCCTGCACGAAAAGTAGGACCCCAGCTTTGGTCGAAACTGCACTCATTGCAGGTTAGGCCCGCTGAATGTGTTTCTCATACTTCCCACGGTGTTTTCCAGGCCTGTGAGCAGTATTTATTGTTGGAATATCACAAATTTCGCCTGCGGCGCTGTATTTTATGCACCCACAGACCATGTTGGGGTCATTCGAGCGTGTTTTCGGCCAAAAATTCACCAAATTTTGCCTGCGGCGCTGTGTTTTTATCATACACAAAGCATTTTCTAGCTGGAAAATGAGAAATTGTATCAAATTTGGCAGTGCAGGTCATCCCCATCGACTTATGAAAAATCCACCCCTCTCCCAATTCAACCACCCCCCCCCCCTCAGCTTCGATGGTCAGTTACACCTATGGTCTGTTCGGCGCCCTGATAACTCTGATGACTGGCGCGCGCGTGCGTGCGTTTGTGCGAGCGTGCATGCGAGTGCGTGCACGCTGGAGGCAAGAGTCGCGGGCCCTGCGGACGCCTGTGTTGATAAACGGTCGCTCTCTCTCTATCCCGTGTCCACGGCTGGAGTGTTGCCTCGAGAGCAAAACGATTCCTGCCCTCCTAAAGCCCTCCAGTCTGCGCACGCAGTGTCGTCGCCGATTGACACCGGCCGTCAAAGTGACGAGGCGCGTGGAATAAACACGTACGGTTCGCGAAAAAAACACCACACGACAAGGCGTGAGTGCAGGTGCAGTCGGCTGAGACGGAGACGGAGGCCGCCGTGAAAAAAGCGCGGACGCGCATGACAAAGAAAAGAAAGAAAACCAAAACACCTGCAACTGGTCGTGGAAAAAACACTGCATGCAGAGAGAGGCGTGAGTCGAGTGACCCAGTCGGCAGAGCGGATCGCCACCGAAGCCCGGCCCCTTGACAAATGACAATTACAGCGCACGACGAGACATATTCGGGACATCGTGCTTTCAATAAAAGTCACACAACAACTAACGGTTCACTGCAGACTACCGTAAATTTGGCGGTGCTCGGCTGGCGACGTTTGCGGAAGCGCCGCCGCTTGGGGTGGGGACGAGGGCGATCTGCTCGAGCGCCTTAGCCATCTCGGCAGCTCGCTTGAGGTCGAGCTTTTCTTCGACCATCAGTCGGCGGCGGATGTCGTCGTTCCGTAGGCCCAGCACGAATCTGTCCCTCAGCATCTCGTCCAAGTGGTCGGCGAAGTCGCACCTGTTGGCCAGGCTCCTCAGCGCCGTCTCGAAATCCGCGAGCGTCTCGCCTAGCTGCTGCCTTCTCTCATAGAAGACGAGTCTTTCTCTCAGCAGCAGGCGGCGGGCAGTGTAGTGGCTCTCGCAGCAGCTCACCACCTCGGCGTAGCTCAGCTCGGATACAGCAGAATGGTAATGCTAGTTTCCCTGTCAAAATTGCCGATTTTTTGGTGATTTTGATCACTTTTGCCGCATTTAATGGTTGATTTACCGTTAATAGTTGCTGAAACGTACTATTATTGGTTAGTAGTAGTGTGTATACACAATGTAAATGTACCTACCCCTATATTTTAGCCCATAAAAGGCACATGGCACATCATACCCTTTACCCCCGGGGGCACTATTGGAGGGGGGCTCTATTATTTCAACCTTGCCATACCCGGGGGCACTATTGGAGGGGGGGGGTTGTATTGGAGGATTTACGGTACTCTAGAGGTATCTGTGGTATCGGTCGCAGTTCCTTTTCTTCTACAGTAACTGCGGATCAGCAGGTTCGTCGTCTTCTCGAGTCGTCCGGCACTCGAAAAGGGCCTCAGCTGGCAACAAAATAGGGTCTACCGGCAAATAACGGGTGTGCATCGGTGGCGCGTAACGCACACGCGTGGGGACGACCATAAGCAGTAGTGAGGTATGTACTGTGTACCTACGTGTGACACTGACTAGGGTGAATCGCTAAGTCCGTCACACAATCGTTGTAGGCATTCTGTGCAGTTTCCTTCTGTTTCTCAACATTTAGCCCTCCTAGGTACATACTAGTCCTTGATCTGCACGACAATGGCCGCTTAGCCGTGGTTGCCGTTCGTTGCGAGCGGCGCCATTGCGCAACTAAAAATCTGCGTGGGTATATGTTCCGTCGGTGTCGGTTGTGTCGCTGCGCTGCCCGTCGAGCAGCAGAGGCAGTCGAGCGTCTTAGGCGCCGCCCTTCTCAATGCAACGGTCTCGGTCCGGCGCTTCTTGCGTGCGCGAGCGCGCGCGCACGTCGCTGTCGGCAGGCGACGGCGAAGCGAGGCCGCGAGACGCGCGAGGTGATCGGTTTGTCGAACCCGTTCTCGTGTTGCCGATCCCTCCGCCGAGGAGCGGCGTCGTCTGGGCGCGCGCATCCGGCGTGTCGCGCCGTCGCCCGCCGCTTCATAAACGGCCGCGCGTTGCCGCTTCTCGTCACTTCGCTACACCGCACTCCACGAAAAACTCGAGCCAGCCAAGCCAGACAAGCGGTTGAACGAGTCAAGCCAGGCCAAGCCAAGCGTGCGTAAGTGCGTGACGTGTGTCGTCTGGACGACACAGGGTAGACCCAGGGACGGACAACAGTGTAGCTTGGTTGCTTTTCTTTTAGAGTGTGTGTGTGTGTATACATACACAGCGCAGCCAACTTAACCAATTACAAAGCGTCACAGCGACTACTCACGAAATGTCAAAATGGGGTAAAATGGGATAACATGTGATACCGTAGATAGGCAGCTTTATTTAGCTGTTTTAGGATAAAAACCTGGGAAACGGCGAAAAACACTACTTTCCATAATTGTAGGCATGTCAGAAAACTTCAGAAAAATTCTGGGGGAGGTAAACTTTCGACTGTGGTGCCCAGCCTACCCCCCCCCCCGCTACATGTATTGGCGCGGGGTGTGCGCTTGTGGCGAGATTACGATATGCAACGATACCAGTTGGAGGATTTAGGGTGCACCCTACGTACATACCTATGCTGGGCGCAGCTTATGCACACGCACACACGAGCGACTCTTAAGACAGACGGTCTTGGACAGTTCGTGCTTGGTTTAGCCGCTGAATCGACAAAGAGGACGACATGCAGGCTCCGATGCGCAAGCTGACGTCCGGCTCACTGCCGTTCGCGATCACTGGATTTCTGGCCGCCGTCTGATGGCCGAGTGGCCGTCGCCCTTCAAGCAGCAGACCTGCACGCATTCGCGAAAACTCAACAGTAGATTGATCACCCGATCGCTGGATCAGTAATGACCACACCAATACCGCAGTAACACGCGACCTTTTCGAAAACGGCTTCATGCGTTTCCCTGAAGAAATAGTAGCCGCTACAGCTCAGTGCACCTGCTGCAAAGGGGCTCAGAAGTGGTTCAGCATCCATAGGCATATCATGAAAATATTGCTAATAATGATCACTTCAACAATCTAGCTAATAGTGCTCTAAATAAAGGGAGCAACATGACTCTGTGGAAGTGCTACAAAAAAGACAATGGAGTCTTACATACGGAGTTGCAGATGGACAAGAAAGAGTCCCCAAATGGATTCATTCGTTCTACGACGCCTAGAACACCTGATATAACTGCGCGCTTTGGAGACGGTGTGCGAAGTGCGTTACGGCGTCTGTATTGAGTCGGTGGCGCCGCGGTAGAATGCATGTGTCACCATACACATATACATGTGTACACCAGAGCACAGTGTTTGTTACACTGGTCAGCTGGCAAATTGGCTACTTTTTTGCGCAACTCCATACATAGCGCGTCGTCACGACCCAAATGAAGGAATCCGTCTCTTTTCCTCTGGGACCGATGACGAACGCGCAGAACGGTGTGAGCGTAGCGGGAGGGAAGGGGTCAGATCAGTTGTCGAACACGCGAGAATACTCGTAGCTGCCGATGAGCCACTTCGTCGTCTTCTCGAGTCGTCGGGCGCTCGAAAAGGGCCTCAGCTGGGAAAGGCCCAGCCGTTCATGGGTGGGGCGGTTGGCTGCGCTCGCGGATGCAACGCGAAGTCGTTGTGACCGCCGCCTAGAGCAATGGACAATGAACACGCAAACCTCCTCGGACAGCGGAAGGCCTACTGACAGAGAACCGGATCCCCTGAGCGCACGATTGTGGGCATACCTACCTGTTCCCTCCCCAGGTGCTGAGTTTGACCCTACCCACACCCTCCCCATCACCCCACCCCAGGTTTTTCTGAACCCCCCACCGAGCCCCCCCCCCCCAGACTTTTTGGAAACTGCGTTTTGAGCAAAAATCGACCCAAAGTGCCTATATTGCGTTATTTACAGTGTATTTTGACAAAAGTACCTATCTATTTTCCGGTTTTGACTGTGTGTTAGTGACGAAAAATCGCCCAAAAATTGCGTATATTTTACTTCCCAGTGCCCCTCCTCCAGTTTTCTTTCACCCCACCCACCACCCACTCCAGAAAGTGCTCGACCCCCCCCCCCCCGGGTCCAATTCCCGGTTACAGTTATGGTTGTGGGTTCCATTCCTGATGGAGCCACTAACGAGGATTAACACCCTGTGAATCGATTTTCTCGTGCTGTCACTGCCCAACAAGCACGCAAAGAAGGCACGCACGCTGGCTCTGTTGCAGCGCCCATCTCAGCTGCTGCTGCTCCGAGGCTCCGCCCGTGAAGTCGTCTTCTTGCTCATCTTCGTCCGGCTGGCGGGGGCGGCGTCGGCGGGGTGGGGGCGCCGCCGCGTACTGCGGGCGACCTTCGCCCCACGTCCGCGGGCGCGCGCGCGTCGGACAGCGGACGCGCTGGCCGACGCGCTCCAGCCCTGCCGCGCGTCAGGGGCTGCGTCATCGCAGAGGGACCGACACGCGCGAGCCAAACCGGTTTACCGGTCACGACCGCATCAACGAGCAGCCCCAGCGGCCCCTGCGTGTAGGCGAGGCCGACGAGGATGCCGGCGAGGTGGCCCACGAACGAGGCGTTCGGCACGAGCACTTGAATCAGCAACAGCTCCGCCCAGCACGCGTACCTAGGGGGTGGGGGCGCTACACTGCGTTCTGCTTCAGACTAATCGCAAGGCGCACAACGTGAAACCGAACAACAGCCATCCAACCACCCCCCACTGAATACGTGCGCGCTATCTCTTGCAGTGGCTGGCTGCCTATGTGCGAAAAAGAGCGTGGACACGTTCCCACCCCCACCCCAACCCAGGAAAAATGCCACGACAAAGTCCAGATGATCTGACTGAAAGCCTGCTAGTGGAGGGAGATGCACGCTCGAAGGTCGTCGTCACCAGAGTCCGTCACGTCACCTACTTGGTGGGCAGGGGCAACCAGCGCGGCAGTGCGCTCTCGTCCTCCGGGAAGTACTCGTTGCAGAGCACCTTCAGTGCGAACACGACGCCTGCAATCGATTCAATTCAATTCCTCCATGTAGCGCAGCCGCATCGATTACGTCTCCGATTTCTGAGGGAGAAGGGGTTGTTTGTCTGTCCCGCCCTCCACCGACTGCCCCCCCCTCTGCTCTGAAACTTTGTTTTTCAACATCTCCAGATTGGCAAAAGCATCGTTGTTTCAACCCTATTCCGTCCGAAAGTAGTAGCACCAATTCACATACTATTTCGGTGCGATGTCCAATCTGATGTCCCAGTCCCAAGTAGGCCCCTTCCACCCACTACCAAAAATTTCGAGCCCCAGGCCAAAAACCGGTTTTCACCAGAATATGCACCTGAGAATCCGATGGCGCACTGGTTCATGAGTCGCAGCTGGGGCACGGTGTGGTCGGCGAGAGCGCTCAAGGCGACAGTCACGACGTTGACCAGCACGGAGAACAGGCCGATCGTGAGGCCGAACCTCTTCCAGCCCACGCGCCTCTCCAGACGGTAGCCCTGTCACGAGTTTTGAATTTTGTATTTCGCAATCAGGAATTCATAACTTTGTACGGGCACGGTTGAACGCTCTAAAGAGCCTTACAACAGCACCAAAATTGCACACCGCAAAATCTCGAACGTTAGGCATGGCAATACAGCGACCACAGTAGCCATGGAAATCGTTCTCTCAGTACTCAGTCCCAGTCATACCTGTAACTGGGCGGGGGGGGGGCGGGGGGGTGGTGGCCCCGCAGAATTTTTCAACCACCCCCACCCAACCCTCCCCCCAGAATTTTCTGAAGGGATTTTCACTCGGTCTAAAACGATAAAAGTGAGTAAATTTTGGTGTATTTCAGCGCTTTTCAGTGTTATATGACCACAAAACAGCTAAAAGGCACTGTTTAGACCCTATTTATACCCATTTTTGACCAAAAAGTACTTTGCTCCACACCCCCCCCCAGAATTCGGCCATTTACTCCCCCCCCCTCATCCAGACCCGGTTACAGGTATGCCTTACAGCACCGCCAAAATTGCACACCACAAAATCTCGAACGTTAGACATGGCAATACAGCGAGTCACACTACCCACGTGAATCGTTCTCAGCACTCAGTCCCAGTACAGTACAGTACACGAACCTTGTACAAGAAGCTGATCATATTGTAGTAGAGGTGCATGCTGTCCGCGTGCATGAACGTCGGCAGCACCAGTCGTCGCCAGTCGCGGTCGCGCCACACCGCCCTCGCCTGCAGGCAGAGTACGTCTGAACCGGTTTGGAGGGTCTGAACCAGTGTGTCATCACAGAAGGGGGGTCACGCACAGACGGTCCTCTGGGGGTCCATGAAGGGCAGGAGGCCCAGGTAGACGGCCAGCTGGCCCAAGATCAGAGTCAGCGTGACCGGGGGCACCCGATCGAAACCGAACTGCGCCAGTTGGGCCAGCAACAGCACCGCGCCCACTTCCGACTGGCGCGAGCGACGCGACGCGCCGTGACGGAACACCGGCATGCTCTCTTGCGATGGACGCTGCTGTGAGATACCCGACAGACACACCTACACCGCACCAATGAACCGACAAACGGATGGAATGACATTTTGCAACCAGTAAAGGACAGCTAGCTCCAAGTCAAAATATGCTCCCCTTGCAACATTTATTCCGAACAGTACAATAATGGTTTGTTTCTCCGGCAGCGATACGCCATTCTCACACGAGCAGCTCTCTTATCTAAAACGAAACGATCGGTTGCACACCGCGAAACCTGTGGGTAACAAAGGCGACACATAAACAAGCATTGAACCTGTTGCGGAGACTTGCCAACGATGGGCGGCTCGTATTTGTTGTTGGCGTCAACAATTCTCACGAAGACCACTTCGTAGGCAGATGCGAACGTGTCCACAACGCGCTTTTTGACGGTTTCTCTGTAAGAAAACGAAATAGATGTGTGTGTACAGGTTGGGTCAACAAAGTCGTGTCAGCCGACCTGCATCTCACGGAAGTCAGTAGCTCGAACTGCGGCAGGCGGTACTCGTCACTCGCCGCCAAATAGGAGTCGACGTTGAGCTGAAAACCAGCAAATTCGGTTAAATGACCGGGAAGTTGCGCGCGTGCTTTGGTGGGGGGGGGGGAGGGGAGTCTCCCTCGAGCTCACCTCCCCTCCCCCCTCGGGCGTCAGATTCCCCCTCGAACCATACCCAGTTACAGGTACGCAAATGCAGGTGCCGCTAAAAAGCAAGTTCCCAACAAAAGACAGCTCATGCCTGACGACAGCACACACACACACAAATGCGTACATAAAACTTTTAAATCTACAGTAATGGAAAACTGACCAGAACTCCATGCACCGCCACTCTGCTGGCCGCCTCGTGGCTCGAGAGAGGCTGCTAAAATCGCGGCTTGCTCAATCACAAAAGCCCAAATGGTGTGCGTGCGTGCGTGCGTGCGTACTTCTTTGGGCAGCTTCTGGCAGATCTCGTAGAGTTTCATGAGACCCGTGCGACGCATCGCGTAGCCCACCTGCTCGCTCACGACCGCGTCCTCGTGCGGCTCCATCTGCGCTGCGCGGAGAGAGTGGTGGTGGTCGACACGCAAATAGAGGGGTTGGGAGAGTGGTCACCTGCGCCTCTAGGACGTCCAGACGCTGCTGCGTGTACTCGTAGAGAGAGAGAAGGCCGTGCACGGCCGAGAGGCAGTTCAGGGCGTAGACCGCGCCCTCCAGCGGGCCCAGCGAGGAGGCGGACAGCAGCACGCTCTGGTGCAGCGGCTCCAGTACCGTTTGGAAGATCTGCGCGTGGGTGGCACGCGCTCGCTCGCGGACACTGAGAACGGCAAGGGAGGGAGGGCAGGCCACCCTGTGGAAGTTGGTCTTCTTGTCCTCGATGGGCGCGAGCGTGGCCGCGTCGTGGGACTCGAGCACGTCGCGGAGCAGCAGCAGCGCCTGGTTGAACACGGTCGTCGGCCGCAGCGACTCCTCGGTGGGCGCCTCGATCTGCACCGACACCGACGCAAGAGCGGATCAGTCTCGAAAAAGACGACATGGCCGAGAGCAGCAGCCCACCTTGTCCAGCAGCTTCTGCACTGCGCCGTTGAGGCCGCTGTAGAACATGTTGAGCGTCAGCTCCTTGAGCTCCTCCAGCGTCTGCAGCAGCGCAGCCTCCCGGCCCAGGTTACACTGCCTGCGCGTCACGACCACCACCATCATCAGCAGCACCCCGTCAGAGAGAGAGAGGCTCACTTGAGCGTCGTCTGCGCGTAGAAGGCGAATAGGTTGGTGAGTCGGTAGAGGGAGACGGCGTTGGTCTCGCTGGCGAGGGCCTGCTCGACTCGCACCTTGAACGGTCGACACAGGCCCTCCGTGATCTGGCCTAGCACCCTGGGAGACTCGTCGGCGAAGACTGCCCCAGAAAGAGAGAGGGTGCAGCACAGACGAGTTGGCCAGGAGGACGGCAACCCAGCGCAGCCCACGCTCACCCTCCTGCTTGCAGAGCTTGAGCAGCTGGGCCACCAGCTCCCTCTCGGCGGCCAGCGCCTGGTGGAGCCAGGCCAGCATGTCGCCCACGTAGCGCGGCGGGTCGTGCGACAGCAACTCCATCGGTTTGCCGCCGCCGCGGCTGCCTGCATCGAGTCGAGTGCAGGCCGGAGATGGTGACAGGCCGGCGGAGGCACAGGCACGTACGCACGCACCTCTAGTCAGGGCGTCGAGAAAGGCGCGCACCAGGCCGTTCCGCCGAGCGGTCGCGAATTCGTCCAGGGAGTATCTAAAGAAAGGCGCCCTGGCGGTGTGGCGGGAGTTCGGGCGTGTAAGCGGTCGAACTTGAAGAGCGTCGGCCGGTGCTGCATGGCGAGGAACGCCTCGTACAGATTCGGATTCAGCTCCGCGTACTCCGTGTTGAGCAGGCGGCACTCGTCTGTCAAACACCATCGCGGGTTTTCACGGACAGCGCTGCCAAGAACAGACAAATAAGGGGAACAGACGCTGTATCCAGCGGTAGAGCGTTTCATAGGCCGCCTCCTGCCGGGCCGACATTCGCTCCATAATCTCCAGTCTAAACGTGGGTCTTACTGTATATACGTCTGTGCCGACCGACACCGACATGAGAACGCAGTGGCGGATCCAGAACTTCTTTTCTTTTCTTTCTGGAGCGTGGACGCTGCGCCATTTCGGCGGCAGGTTTGTTCGCAAAAGCGGTCAATTTTTGACCATTTAATACACAAAAACGGTGTGCCGCTGACTAAGATTTTGAGGGTTTCGATCACCTAAGCATTTGTGTGCGGGGAAAAAACAGATCCATTGGGCACGTTTCTCCGCCCACCTCACCTAGCAACCCCCCCCCCCCCGAGATGTCCGATTTCGGACGGGGGAAGGGCTCCACCCCCCCCCCCCCTAACTGCATCCGCCAGTTCACATCGTCGACATCGCGGACGACGCGCGGCGCACGTACGCGGCGACGTGCTGTCCGTCGGCGGCCTCGAGCAGTCTCTTGCAGTCGGCGTGGATCTGGCGCGCTCGCGCGAGCGCCGAGAAAAAAGCGGCGCCGACCACGACGACGACGGAGTCGGCGTCGTCGTCGGCGCCAGGAGAGCCGTGGAGGGCGGCCGACTCGGCCGGCGTCAGCTGGAAGGCGGCCAGGAACGCGTCGACCACCGCCAAGCGCTTCTCCACCTGCTTGCTAGAATGCAACGCGTTTGGGCCTTTGCAAGATTCACAAGCATCCCGCATCCGTGCTCGCCGACGGCATAAGCACGCGCAAGAGACAAAAAAAAAAACTTTTAAATCTGTCCGGGTCCGGGATCGGTCTGTCTTGGTTCGCGTAGGTATGCAGTCGGTGTCTTGTCGAAAGCCGAGTGATTACGCGACAACCAGCGCTGCACACCTCTTGTTGTTGGATTTTGGGGCGACGCTAGGAGGCCGTCAATGGCCCATGTAGCATACCCATCTCCATGACGCCTTCCCGTCTAGAGCCGCGCAATGCGCCAAAGACATTCGGAAGAACGCCTCCTGTAATCTAGGGCAGCGACGGCCATAGGGAAGAGTCCTCGATCTAGTGGCTCCATCAAGACTCGAACCCAGAACCGTGTGGGCGCAAGAGGTCGGTTCTCTACGCTGCCCCTGCCCACCTCTGCTTCTGCAGCTGACTGGTCTGCTCCAGAAGGTCGTTGGTGTGCGCCTTCGTCTCTCGCAGACGCGTCGTCATGGCGGCGCAGCATCGACCCATCGACTCCACGCTCTCGTGCACCTCGTCCAGCTTCTAGAAACGGCGGGAGAACGTTCTAGTAGAACTCGACTCAAAGCTTCTAGACCTCCTTGACGGCGCGAAAGCTGTCGAGAAAGCGCACGTTGACTTGAACGGCCCTACTCTCGATGTTGCGGCGCAGATTGCGCCGCGTCCGCGCGTTGTTCTCGCTGACAAAGGACGAGACGTGCTCCAGAGCGGCCAGCGTCTCCTGGAACCCGAGAAACGGTTTCAACGTCGAAATGAAACAACAAAAACAACAGCGCAACTCACGGGATCCGTCTCCACCTTGCTGTCCAATATTTTCATCAACTTCTTGGCAATCGGATTGAGTTTTGCGTCAGCCGCCGCGGTCGTCGGCGGCAGCGCCGATGGCGGCTGAGCAGCGGCGACGTCCATCGCGGAGAGAAAAAAATCTTCGTCAGCAAGTCGACGTGGACAGCAGCGTTCAAAAATTCAAAACATCGTATGCTCGGAACAGCGCAAAACAAGGGAAACCTAAGCTCAGTGGGTGTGTAGTCATGTGTGTACGGCGTTTACCCGAGTGTGTACACGTGTACAGACTAGGTTTGAACAGACGTAAGAAGTTTGAACAGGCGTAAGATTTACTGTGCATCGACCGGGTTTGAACAGGCGTGCGAAGTTTGAACGGGTCTAAGAAGTTTGAACAGGCGTAAAATTTACTGTGCATCTGCGCGTCGGCCGAGTTTGAACAGGCGTAAGTTTGAACAGTCGAGAAGAAATTTTTAAAAATTGTCGTTTTCCTTTTCTTTGCAGAAATGGTTAGAAGTCGTCGCGGAAAGTATAAGTCAGACGTCTGGATGAGGCAGGACGTTCAGCGACTAATTGCGGACTAGCCGAGTTGACGACCGCGGAGAGTAGTCTTGTATGCGCCAATGTCTTCGAAAGGGCCGCGAACGGCACGCGCTTTCTTTTACTTGTGTCGAGAGTAGGCGCCCCTGCAGTTGGTCCAGCCCGGCAAGTGTGAAGCCACGCTCGCGGGACCCACAAGAGGAACAGTGTCTTTCAAAACGTTCGCCACTCTCAGACACTCCAATTGAGCCTAGATTAAAATAGTATTCGTCAAAATAAAAAAAACAACGAATTTCACATGAGATAACCTGCTGATGCGCTTGCCGAGGCTCCATGTCGTTGGTAACGATCGCCCGTCTGAACTTGCGGTCGATCTTGGTGGCCTCCACCTGCTGTCGACTGAGAAGACGGCATTTCGAATGGTGACGGCTCACTTGCCCCTTCTTTCCGCTGACGATTCTGCCGCTGCTCCTCAAGATCAATGTCGGGGTGGAACGCCTCGTGGAGACGCCAGCGCCAGTGTCTTCAGGACAAGTAATGTTGTAGTGATCGCACAGCCGACAGCGGTAGTAAGCGTCGCCAGTTGCTGTTAATCGGCCATATCTCGTGAACAGACGGAACTTGTCACCGTCGGCAACTATGAGAACGCGGCCCTTCAAGTTCATGGCCAGCATTGTCCCAGACTTCTTGGAAAGATCTCCAGAAGACGGGCCTTCTGTCGGCTTTACCGTCTCAGTGGTCTCCGCGGCTCCGCATTCTTCCGGGTCGGTTCGAACGGATGTGCTGGTCGTCGCCAGCAGCTGACGAAATCCGTCACTGACGACTCGCCGCAGACCACGAAGTTCTCCGGACACAGCGTCCAATTTTGCAGCCAGCAAGCGGGAGGAGTCGTCAGCGAGAAGTCCTCCCTCGCCGCCGTCAGCTCCACCGCTCTCGGCCCGATGGTCCCCGGAACACGGGTCTGTTGTACCCCGGGCCGAGACGACGGTGGGCGGCTGGACGACGGCTTGAGATCGCGCTGGCGGGTTGGATCGGACATGTTTAAAACGCGACAGCGACTTGTTGGCGACTGGCTTCGATTTTTTTTGACGACCGATGCGACGACTGCCTACTTTCTCGTCGCGCACGCGTCGCAGAACCGTCATCGCACTCACACTTTGATTCCCCAGTGACTAGAAACGCAAACAAAAAATACAGAAAACTTATTTCGCACCAACAAACACATACCGAAATCTGCGCCGCCAGTTGTCGAAGAGAAAAGGCCGAGTTCCCAGCCCTACAGTTGGCAAGAAGCTGCCGTACGTCGTCTCGATCCCACACATTCGAATTTTGGTCACGCCGATGACTAACCATGCTTTTTATGCTCGAAAACGCTCAAGAAACAACAAAAACAAATAAATGCTTAAAAGTCAGTTGTACCGTACTTTTTTGTTGTGTAACACTCTTTCTCGTTTCTCTGTAACACTCTTTCTCGTGACTCTGTAACACCCTTTCTCTTCCCGTAACGCACTTTCCTACGTAACACACTTTTTACGCTACACACTGATTACACACTCAGTCAAACGCGTACACACTCGGGTAAACGCGGCTCAGTGAACCAGTGAACCAGGGCCCGTATTCATAAACATAGTAAATACTAAATACTAGGGTAGTTGCAACTTCTTACTAGGTAGTAGGATGCGGGTGGTATTCATAAACGTAGTATATACTTTTTACTACCTAGTTGCAACTAGTTAGTAGGTAGTAAAACTAGGGTAGTTTTTAGCAAGCTCAAGGGCTTGCTAACTGGGGGTAGTATCAACTTTTCACAAGCACTTCCATCGATTTTGATCTTTGTAAAGAGCCAAACCGTACAATTTGATACAGCGGTTCGTCTGTCGCAGAATTCGCGCGCGTCTCACAACCAGGGTTGCATAAAAAATGTCAACAAAAACTTTTTTTTAAATCCAGCAACCCTGTCACAACTCTACAAGCGTTCTCTACATCGCGCAGACGGCGGCTGAAGTGGGAAACCGTTGCGGGCCCGGCAGCATCGGCAGCATCAGCCACTTAGCACATCGCCATGGCGGTCTCTTCAGCAGCTGTTGTTGTTGTTGTTGTGGTGTGGGCTGGTTTCACTGATTCCGGTACTTGTCGGAGAAGCTGTCGGTGTCGCTTGTCGCCGTCGCTGCTCAGCGCCTTGTCCTTCTGGGTGGAGGATGGCCGCGCTACCCGGCCGCGCTCGTCTGGGTCGCCCGATGGCGGAGTGCCACCCAGGCGTTAAAGGTTCACGGCATTACCGCTTCACCGCGTCGAGGACGGAAACGACTGACTGACTGACCCGACTGAGGACGATAGGTATAAATGGTGCACAGCGTGCACGACGTCGTAAACATGAGCCTGTACCCGCTGATGAACAGCGGGCAGCAGCAGCGAGATTGCCAGATCGCGATAACGACCGACCCCACTTTTCCGTCCTTTCCGATTGCGAATCTATGGTTTGACAGAGCCGGCCGCTTTCTCCACTTGACGGATTGACCGCTCCGCCTGCCTCTCAGTAGCTGCTGCTCGTCGCACTTACGGCGGCGTCGTAATGCATTCGAAAATGCGCGCACAATCTCTCCGTTCATGCAGCATCGCTGCGAGACCATGCCTTTATTCGGAGGTAGTAAGTAGTTGCAACTACCTAGTATTTACTATAGTTAGAACTTGTTTATGAATGCCAACTTTGAGAAAGTTCTAACTATAGTTGCAACTACCTAGTATTTTCTATAGTTGCAACTAGGTAGTAAGTACTTTGTTTATGAATACGGGCCCAGTGAACCAGTGAACCGACGGAAACACACCATAATATTTTAAATGCGTTGACTCTCGTTGCTCAACTGTTAATAACTAAAACATAACGCGGTCACCACATTGCTCGCCACAAATTTTTCTTTTTGGGCAATTTCTAAAATATGCAACAGATGCAACAGATGCAACAGGTGCAACAGATCACTGTTCCCGCTTCCAGTTAGCGAGGGGGGTGGGGCGGGTGGTGACGACGGCAATATTGCCACTGTTGGCAGAGAAGAAACCGTCGCGTATGCAGCTGCCTCCTCGCGGTTCGACGTCGACGGCCCTCCTTCTCCTTTGGCGGAGTCGACGCCCGTCAAAAGCCCGTGAAAGAAGCGACAAGACCAACGTCCTTCCCCAGAGAAACGGACCGTGAACCGAGCCGGTGAAGGCGACGTTTCGACGGCAGCAGAAGGGGTGTCCTTATTTCAATGATTTATGACCAGAAAATACACGTACCCAAGCAAATCGGCCCTGGTCGAGGGACAGGAAAACCTTTTGGGTTGGGGACGTGGGGGGTTTGCATAGGTGTGTAGCATATAAAAGGTAAGTGAGCAAAATCTAAATCTAAAGTTCCCGAAAGGTTGCGAGAATTCCTTGAACTAAAAGTCTGAAAATAATAAAAATTAAGTAGCCATAAAAATGGAGGAGGACTCCTGCAGTATAGGCCAGCCACACTTGAGAGATTGGCTAGTTCTCTGTTGAATGAGTATGCTCTCGTTTCTGTCAGTAGGTTGGGTCTCTCAAGCCATAGGTGGGCTCCGGGGGTGTAAGGGGGTGGGGGGGGGGGTAACCCCACTGGCTATAGCCATCCCGCTTTTATTGCGGGAGCCCCCCCCCCCCACTGGCCATCGCCATCCCTGATAACTTGCAGGAGACCCTCTTTCATTATCGAAAAATTGGGTGAATATGCGTGTTTTTGTGTCCTTTTTCAGTGTAGCGTGACCCAAAACCGCTTAAAAAGTGCTCTTTAGGCGTTGTTTTGACACATTCTGGACCAAAAAGCACCGATTTACGCGCTATTCTGGCGCGAAACTTTCCACTTCGACCCCCCCCCCCCTCTCCAAAATTTCCGATCCTGGCGGGATGGCGGGAGACCCTCTCCTCCCTTCGATACCCAGCCATCCCCCTGGCTTTGACCGTGGGGGGGGGGTGTTGAATCGAGAGGGTGGAGGGGTCTAGAGCCATTTCGAGTAAAATGTCCGGGATAGGAAATTTGTGAGGGGGGGGGGGGCTGAAAGGGCAAATTCTGCACCAAATCATTTCCTTCTCTTCGTTGCATTGCTACGTTTGTTGACGTGTCGCGAAGCTGTTAAATGGGAAAGAATTTTGGGGTAAATTCCCGTGCTTCATTGTGCACCAACTCACCAGCATTAATTACTCTATCATTTTTGTGGCTCGTTGACAGAACGGGGAAGGTGGGGTTTTTTCAAGTGGGCGTCTCCGCTAAACCCACCCCTCCCCCTTGCAGATACATACCTATGAATTAAATAGGGTTGTTTTTGCTTTCGTTCACGTGTTATATGACCAAACACCTAATGTAACATAATTTCGACCTCGTTTTAATCCGTAGTTGACCAAAAAGTACATACGCAATTTTGTTGAACAATTTTCATTCTGTGGTCTTTTTGAGTCTGCACCCCCCCCCCTTCCTCACATGGCGGAGATTTTGAAGTCGGCGCAGAGCGCCTACGCTGGCGACGGGAGGCCCAGCGTCGTCTACTGGTCGGCCGTCGACCAATGGATCGATGTCGTCCCACCCTCCGCCTGGCACACACTGCGTGCGTTCGCGAGGTAGCGTGTGATTTACAACATGATCGTACGTGTGGAGGGGTGGGGGATTACTGTTCAGTTTTTTTGCCATGACCACGCCTCCATGAGAGGCTCTCAAAATGGGGGCTCGAGACCATGGTGGCGGGTTTGGCGCCAGCTCAAGAAGATATTCCACACAATCCACAAAATGTTTTAACCAACATGAATACCCCCACCCCACTTTTTTGGGTGCGCCGCCCCCCCCCCTCCCCACCCCTTAAACCTTAAAAGAGGCTTAAACCTAACAGTGGCGTAGCCAAGGGGGGGGGGGAAGGGGGGAAGCTTCCCCCCCCCCCGAAATTCTCCGAAGCTAAAATTTTTTAACTTGGTACCCTCTGTTGCAAAAGTGCCAATCTGGGCATTTTCTCAATTTCAATGCAAATAATGATAAAAACGACACTAAAGAGCCAAATTTTCGCCTGCGGCGCATTGTTTTGCATTAAAAACCGTGAAAGTTCGTTACCCTACTCTAAAAAATTTGCCTGCGGCGCTATTTTTAGCACGGAAATCGACCGTTTTGACAACATTGCTAACGTTTTGGTGTGAATGTAGTCAGACAAACGAGCGCAAAGCGTGTAATCAGATTGGATGAGAGAGTGTCTAAAGCTTCCCCAGCCGAAATGGCACAATGTCCAAAAAATTCGACAGGGTCCCCCCTGTTGCAAAATTGAGAATTTGGCCGAAATTGGACTCCCCCCCCCCCGAAATCAAGTCCTGGCTACGCCACTGAAACCTAACCAATTAATTCTGAAGCTTAAGCCTAAGCAAGGACTAAACCTAAGCAGTACGAGGCGAGGCAGGTGACTTGACAAACCACCTTTTTTGGAGCGAACCCGCCCCCACTCCAACCCTTCCCCCACTCCCACCCCTCCCCCACCCCCACTCCCACCGCTCCCCAGCCCCACTCCTCCCCCACCCCCACCCCACCCCCCTCGCAAACTGGAAGCGGGAACAGTGATCTGTTGCACCTGTTGCATCTGTTGCATCTGTTGCATATTTTAGAAATTGCCTCTTTTTGAAGTTGTATGTAAAGAGAGTGCTAGAAAATGAACGACGACAAACCAAATGACGACTTTGGCTCGGAGGGCTTGCTGAAGCCGCACTTTGTGGAATCGGTAGACGAGGCACTCTGTGTGCTGTTGCCCAGCGGAAAACTCAGCGAGTTGGCGGCGGCTCGCAAAGTTCCACTCAGTTTTCCTGCTGCTTTGAACGAGTGCTCCTTTCTCGTCGACTGCCAAGCCCTGGCAAATCCGCTGGACTTATTTGTCGACTCCTATGGAAAGTGGGGCCAGGGCCAACGCATGTACCGCTTTCTGACAGCAGGAGCCCATCGCATTTATTGGTGTGGTCAGTGGTGTATAAAATTTTATTCATTTTATGCTTATAAATGGAAAAATTGGGTTGGGGGTAAATCGCCATTTTTTTTTAAGAGATGAGGGGGTAACTCGGGATTTTTAGAATGGATTGGAAGCATCGAAATTGCACGCAAAGCAGTATTTTTTATTATTAAAAATGTGCTTAAACCACCCCCCCCCCCCCACGCCCGCGCATTTGCCCTTGTGAATATAACAGTTTTGTTTTGAAGTTTGTTTTAATCTCTTATGCATATGCGATGGGCAGACCTCAAGAGTGGAAGAAAACACAAGTTGGATGTAGAAAACGGGTGGAAGTGGAGAATCGGTCGAACCAAATACTCTCACCCTGATGTGGCCAATGATAATTTCCAGAAGCGTATCTTTCTGTTGGAAGAAAGCGCCCAGAACGGCCTGCAACAGAAGCTCGCCTTGATATCGTACAGGTCGGAATTGTTGTAGTTTGTTATAATTGGAATTGGCTGGAATTGTTGTAGTTGTGTGCGACTAGCAAGACATTGGTTACTTTACTTACAAGACACATTTGTAGGTACACTGGGCGTGCCCCTTTGACTGAGCTGAAGCCTAGTGCATACAAGGGGAGCAAGAAGGCCGAGACTCCGTTCTACCACACGCGTCCGAGCGTGTTGGACGAGATGAAGGAGCGGAGCAAGCACATGCCGCCCCGTCACAACGTCCAGGCGACGTTGGCCGTCGCCGGTGGACTTCTCAACGTAGCCGGCCCTTCAGAGTTGGCCAGGAACCGTGCCCAGGTTCTGATTTGTTGAAGTCGTCACTGATCCAGATCTTATGACGGCCGTCTTTTAGGCTTACAACTGTTCAAGGGTGACAGACGGGGCGTCAAGGAGGGATCCATGTGGACAGCGGGCAGCTGTTGACTTCAACAAACTCTTGGCGTCCATTTCTGTGGAGGTATTTGTCGTCCACGCCCAGCCAGACAGAAATCTCAAAGGAGAGAATTGCTTTTACATTTTTTTGGGTATGATAGTAGCTTGAAATTCATGTTTTGCCATTGCTATGCTGCTGTCTTTCTGCTCAGGTGACAAGAATATGATGAACACGTTCAAGCGGACCTGCGTTATTCGTGCTGAGGCTCAGCAACAGCTTGAACTAAAGAGACCAATGTACCTGGACTTGACGTATAAGATAGCCGGCGCCGACATTGGTCTTGTCGGCTGCTGGGTCAAACATCCAGTTGTGAAGAATCGGAAAAATGGTAGCCTCATTTTGAAACTTTGTGAGCTAACTAGTCAATCATTGGCCAATTGTAGGCAAAGACGCTCTCGTGCCGATTGCGTTTGTTCTGACGTCGACTCAAGACGCCACGGCCTACACGTACTTGGCTGAGCGTCTAAAGAAGGAGTGTGTCCTGACGGACAACGACTACGTCTGGTCCTTCGTGTCTGACGCGGACCAGGCCATGCTGAACGGCCTTGAGAAGAGCACTCTTTTTGCGAAAGGCAGGACGCAGCACTTCCCCTGCATCTTGCACATCAAGGGCAATTGCGAGACGAAGTTGAAGGACATGGGCTTCTCGGACATCGACTCTGGCGTTCGTTTTTGTGTGTGCGTTGCGGCGGTGGCGAACCCCCTACACCACCCCTGAGCCCACCTATGGTGCATCCCCCGAATTTCCCCCTATTCCACGCCATGTGCCTGTGCAGTAGCAAGAGTGTGCCCCCCCCCCCTGGCCCTAGCCGGTTACGTTACGAGTGATGTTTGGGGCGGGGGGGGGGGTACTCTGTCTCGTCATTCCAAAATTCGATGTATGGAGATTGTTTTGCTCTTGCAGGCTACCTTGGAGGAAATTTTTGGACTGGAGTTTGACAAGCGAGAAGGCCGTGAGCGTGTGGGCGGCTTGGTCGACCTAGACGACGAGGCCACGTTCCGAGCTGCTCTGGAAAGCTTGGTTCCCATGTGGGACGAACGTCAGGAGAGAGGCTCGAAGGGGACGATGGGCCAACCCACCTTTAGTGACTATTTTACATGCAACAAAGCGGACCTACTGATGGAGTGCTATTTACGTGAGTATCTAGCACCGAGTTGCAATCGGTATGGTTCGGGAGAGGCTGGGATTTTGGTTTGAGAGTTTGGGATTTTGGTCGGGCGGACGTTGGGCGTCGGGATGGCGCTTCCTTCCCTTGCGGCACTAAGTATTGACCAAGCTGTTGTGTATGCTTTCAGCAAAATACAGCGAGCTGCAAACGGCCATCTTCTCTGTGGGCGACTTGGAGATCAAGGACGAATTCTCTCACCTCAAGGTTGTGAGGGTTTTGAATGTGGGGGGTTTTGTGTGATTGTGTGAAGGGGGGGTCTCATCTCTGTCTGTGGTTTGGGATATTTTGGGAATGAAGGGGAAGTGGCGTCGGCGGATGGCCGGGAGAAAGGGGGGGGGGGGAGCGGCAGCCCAAAGTGTCGCAAAGTCGCTTAAGAGCACCCCCCCCCCCACCCCTGTTGCCGACGTTAAGTTTTTTCAGGTGCATCCATCCGTTTGGATCACTTTGAGTAGAGAAGATCGACTCGCTAGGTTGAGTGACATCTTCCAGTGCGTTGAGGTTCAGCAACCGAGCCATCTCTCACTGTCGTTCCAAAGAATTCACGACATTCTCCCACCAGCTGGTGCTGTGTCCCAAATCTGTTCTGATACCGGGGGATCTAGGAAAAAAGCCCGCTGAAAAAAGCCCGTTGGAAAAAAGCCCGCTGAAAAAAGCCCGCCATAAAAATGCCCTCCAGGAAAAAACCCCGCTGGAAAAATCCCCGCCAAAAGTTGCTCGTGTGAGGGTGCGTGTCACTTCTCACACGCGCGCTACTAAACACTAAGTATCGAGGTTGCCGACAGGGACAAAGGCCAGCACCAGCACTGGAATGAATCTGCCAAATGAGCAGCGCAAAGTCGGCGTTGTTGGTGTAGAGGGAGGCGAGGTGGACGCTGCTCACTTCTTTGCGCACATACCCTGTGACAGCCTGACAGGTGAAAGAAGGAGCCAGCGTCTGCGCAAGGCGCATTGGGAAAGGCAGCGCTCTCAGTCTTGAACGCCTCACAATGAGGTTGGGCAGGGTGAGTTCTGACAGCCGCCGACAAGCCTGCAGTCGCCTGCGTCACCCCCCCCACCCTTCTCCAGACTGCCAGCGGCCTGCTCGCGCAGTCGGTGCAGGTGCTTGAGCGAGTTGAAGTCGCTCCACGTCAGGCGCGTCGTTGTGTGATCTGCGCGCGCCACCGGCGCAGTCGCCCTCAGACGCCTAGAGGCGACCCGACCATTGCAGCGCCAAAAGCGAACAGCGCAGCGCAGCGCAGCTGCCAAAGGCGCGCTTCTCGCTGCTCTTCAACGAAAGCACCGCCGCCATTGTTCCAAACGAACGACAGCCGGGAAAGAGAGACCGGCAGAAAGGCTGAGCAAAGCAGATATGAAACAGAGAGCGCGATTAAAATTATGAGGCAAAATTAAACCAGAAGTTAGTACGGGCTTATTTCTGGCGGGCATATTTCCAGCGGGCTTTTTTCCTGGAGGGTTTTTTTCTGGCGGGCTTTTTTCAGCGGGCTTTTTTCCAACGGGCTTTTTTCAGCGGGCTTTTTTCCGTCTCCCGATACCGGGACGCTCGCGAAACTGTGTGTTGCAGGAATGGTGAGCGATGAGCAACTGAGCGAGTTGCTGCAGGAAGCCTCCGACTGGGTGGACGCGTACGCCAAGGACAACACGCGCATCTTGCAGAATCCCGACGAGCCGTCAATTTGGCACGTTTTGGACGGCGAGAATCGGACGAAGGTCTGCGTCTTGAACGAGGACTCGTTCCTGCTGGAGTGCGCCTACTGTCGGCGTCTGCCGGCGCGCAAGTTCGTCTGCGCGCACTCGATCGTCGTGGCCGACATCAACGGCAGACTCGACACCTACTTGGCGGCGGCGAACGAGCAGTGGGACATGGTGGGCGGACACCACCACTTCGGGCCCACCGCTCAACAGGCGGCCGGCGAGAAGGGTGGCAAGCGACGGCGCTACCACGCCAAGAACAATGCGATCAACACGCAGGTCGTTAGTGTGACAATGGCACCGGCACTGGCGAACGTGGTGGGGATGGGGCCCCGACAACTGTTGAAAATAAAAGCAATAGTTGCGCTGCTCTTAGGTCGCTGCGCCTCCTGCGGCAGGATCCCTCGTGGCGCCGACGCGCGAGCAGGTGCAGCAGTTGAAGGTCACTCGCCCGCTCGTCTTCACGGAACCCTTCCACAACGAGGAGCCGTTCCGCCTTCGTCTGCTCGACGAGCGGCGTAGCGAGGGGCACAAGCACAAGCAGTGCGTGTCCTGCAAGGTGTGAACACACATTTAACTTTGTGTGGTGTCTGACGGTGTGCGTGTGAACTCACGGAATTTGTCCTCATTAAGTTTGCGGGGTTGCTGGGAGAGGAACATCCATTTTGGGGGAGGTGTCTAGAAAGGAAAACCTGCAATTTGTAGACCTATTCAGAACACATTTAAGTCAACGAGTTCATCTACCCTCGCTTTTACTCTGAAGACCCCCCCCCCTCTCTCGAAGGGTCATTTACCCACCCACCCCCCACTCGGCCAGACCGGGTTTGGGATTGGGACGGCCAAAGGGTGAGAACCATTTTAGTTGGTGCTACCTCGTGCCACCGTGCCGCCCGAAGATCTCGTGTTTGTCCACAGCGAGCGCTTTTGGATCCCCGGGGAGCAGCGCTACTCGACTCAGCTCCGCGCAATGGTGGTCCACTGCCGATACAGTTGCATCGCCACCCGCTACCCGTATTTCTCCGCAAAGTTCGTGGATTCCGATTCCGTGACTGGCAAGCTGTTGTTGTCCCACCGCGAACAGTTTGCGCGTCACTTTGGAATGTACTTTTGAACGTTGGTTGCAATATGTAGATCTGCCTCGTTCGAAAGAATCTCACGCTAAGGCTACCGGTATGATGTTGGGGTCGCATCGCTTGCCCGCTGTGTAAAACTTGGGTAGCGCCGTTTGCTGTTGTGCTAGTCGCATTTGAAAGTCGAGGCTGCGTTGGTGTGTGAGGTGCTGAGCGTGTTGAAGCGTTGAAATGTAAACTGTTTTTGTCGAATATTTGGTAAGGTCTCGTCACACGGACAACAACATCGAGACTTGACACGTCACAAGCATAGGTGTAACTGACCATTGAAGCTGCCAGGGGGGGGGAATCTCAGTTTTTTGCACCTTAGGGCCCGTATGCTGACAAAAAAATTAGAGCGCTCTAACTTTAATTAAAGTGGGTTAGGACGATACGCCACTCGCCCGAAAATTTCATTTTTCTGCATGCTCATTTTTTGTCGTCGACTCGAGGAAAGCGCTGAAAAATGGAGAAATCGTCGTCGAAAGACAGGAGCAGCAGTGGCGGGAGCGGCAGGTGCAGCAGCAGAACGCCTCTGCGGGGTTATTCTCGACAACTTACTGGCGATCAAGAGCTGTTCCTCTTTGGATCCCGCATGGGAAGCTGTCGTCAGTCGGTTCAACGTCGACATCGCGTCGCGTCTGATCGGCGCTATTCTCTGGCCGAGTGCAAGCGGAACTGGAGGTAAAGGCAGCACCGAGCCAGAAGAATGCTGTTGAGTGGGAGGTGTGTCGTCAATTCTGAGCTTAAGCGTCTCGTTTTATTGCCGAACTTTGGACGTTTCGTAAGCTATTGCGACGTAGGGAAAGCGAGAAGACAGCTGATGGGGCGCCGCCACCCGCATGGACGGCGCGTTGCGCATAGCCGAGAAACCCGGAAACTCCGTCAGCTTCATCGGCCTCGACGGCTGCGTCGGCGTCATCACCGCCAGCTGTCCGCGCGTCGACAGCGACGCACAGGCCGCTCTCTCTACTGCGTCGGCCGCCGCACGGACCACTTCATCGACGACTCGGTACTGCTAGCTGTCCTGTTTGATTTGTTTGTGAAAAGGTTGGGGGGGGGATGAAGTGAGGGCCCACAAAAATTGGGCCAGAGGGAGGGTAAAATCGACAATTTTTCGAAGAGGGGTGTGGCCCAGTGGATTGACGTACAAATCGCGAGTTTTGGGATGGATTTTTGTTCGTAACATATTTGGTGCAGCGCCACAAGCAAAACTTGTGTCGCTTTTACGCTAAAAAATTTAGCTATGGGAAATAGGGGGTGGGGGTTAGGTGCGAAATTATTTCGGGATAGGCAGGGTCTGCCAGGTGAGGGGGTATTCCCCCCCCCCCTCCCAGCGGCGCAGGGGGGATTTCTGCACTGACAGCTCCAATTTTTTCTGGCGGGGGGGGGGGGGGGGGGGAATTTTAATAGAATAGACCGCATAAATTTTAATAGATAGGAAGCAATCGTTTTTCACGTTTTGGCCGGGTTTTGGCTCACAATAACACGCCGCAGACGAGAATGTTTCGTTCTCTTCTCTTCTTTTGTCTATGCGTTTGTTGTCCAAAATTAGGTGAAACTAGCTCTTGCTCCCCCCTCCCTACATGGTGCGTTAATCAGCGGGTAAAAATCCACCCGCTGCGAACCTTCTTCCAGGGCTTCTACTACTGCCCCCCCCCTCTTCCACCATGCCTGCCTTCCACCATGTATATCTGCCCCCCCCCCATCCTCGTTGGCCACGGGGGGGGGGGGGGTCCCCCTGTATCCGGCAGTGTATGTCCGGGGGGGGGGGGGGTTTGTGAAGCCTTTCGGCGGTGACCGCTAATCCAGCAACATTTAAACCACTGAACCCCTCCCTGATCGAGTGTATCAATACTCTCTGTTGTAGGGCGACGCGAGTCGTTGTGGTGTGGGACGCAGCTGGGGGTGGGCGACGCGACATGCGCTACGGTGTCAGCCGTTCCGCAGCCCAAGGCCTGCGTTCTACGTCTACGTCCACCGCTTTGGAGTGACGGCAACGAGAACGCGTTTCCACTGTTCCAATTTTCGCCTTTGAATGACTGCAAGAGACGAGTGCGACTATCGATCACCTTTCGAACGTGATTTGGGCTTGCTACTGTTTGTGGTTGTGAAGGCTTGTCGAGATGTTTGTGAAATGACACCTCACAACTACCATGCTCATGCGTCTAAACATGCACTTACATTAGAGTGAGTAGGAGCACTCTAATTTTATGCGTGTGTGTGCCACTCTGATTCAAGTGCGCCGCTCTACTCTAATTCGAGTGGCTCACTCTAATTTTAATTCAAGTACCATATACCACTCTAATTCTTACATGCTGAAGGATACAAGTGGCGTATCGTTTGCCAACCCCGATTGAATTAGAGCGCTCTAATTTAATTCGAGTACCAATTGTTGTCAGCATACGGGCCCTCGTGCTAAAATTTGTTGCAAAACGGTTAAGTTACAATGGAATGAAACCGACGATAGACAATGGCCCACCCTGTCCAACCAAATGGGAATTGAGAGAAAAAAATAGAAATGTAACTTAATTCAGTTAAAAAATTAGAATCACTGTTGTAAGAAAAAGAAATGTGGATTGTGTCGCGTTATGTTTTAGTTATTAACAGCTGAGCAACGAGAGTCGACGCATTTAAAATATTATGGTGTGTTTCCGTCGGTTCACTGGTTCACTGGTTCACTGGTTCACTGAGCTTAGGTTTCCCCAAAACAATGCCGATACGCCACAGATACGCCATAGTTCACAGGCAAGATTGTACTTTGCCATAAGACCACACAGTAAATTCAGTTTTTTTTGTTTAACTTTTAACTTTATTTTTGACGACAACCACCTGACACAGCACAATGGCCGTTAACTGAATCACGAGGATCACAGGGCGGCGC
This sequence comes from Paralinhomoeus sp. GSCO2_6, assembly GCA_030248085.1. Classification (NCBI taxonomy): domain Eukaryota; kingdom Metazoa; phylum Nematoda; class Chromadorea; order Monhysterida; family Linhomoeidae; genus Paralinhomoeus; species Paralinhomoeus sp. GSCO2_6. The sequence continues at coordinate 15,688 of JASAMY010000099.1, read as the reverse complement.
CGTATACATAACAGTGGGCGTTGTTCTGACCAATGGAAGTCCAATTCTCGGCCAAATTCTCAATTTTGCAACAGGGGGGACCTGTCGAATTTCTTGGACATTGCGCCATCTCGGCTGGGGAAGCTTAAAAACTCTCTCATCCAGTATGTTTACACGCTTTGCGCTCCTTTGTCTGACTACGTTCACAGCAAAACGTGAGCAATGTTGTCCAAACGGTCGATTTCCGTGCTCAAAATAGCGCCGCAGGCAAATTTTTTAGAGTAGCGTAACGAACTTTCACGGTTTTTTGATGCAAAACAATGCGCCGCAGGCAACAATTTGGCTCTTTAGTGTCGTTTTTATCATTATTTGTATTGAAATTGAGAAAAATGCCCATATTGGCACATAGCAACAGAGGGTACCAAGCTAAAGAATTTATCTTCGGAGAATTTTGGGGGGGGGGGGGGGAAGCTTCCCCCCCTTGGCTACGCCACTGTGCGTGCCCAATAGCAACGATGTCATAGCGAGTGCGACTGGCGGATGGGGAGCGCGGATGAATGCGGATGGGGTGCCAAACAATGCCAAAAGTTGTCAGACTGACGCCAAAACAAATTTTCAGATTTCAAGTTGCCGAGTTTGGAGTTGGAGACTCGCCAGGTTCTGGCAGAGAGGCGCTAGCGCTAGCGTGCGTGACTTGGTGCTCTGATCGGGCAGCTAAGCTCCTGTCCTCTCCACGGACGACAATCCGGCACGCGCTCGCGCTCACTCGGATAGGGCAGCTATGTAACTCCTGTCCTCTCCACGAACGACAATGCGACACGCATAGCTGACTAAAACTGAGCACCTGGGTTTCCTCGTCCGCGGATGGCCGAGCACGCGCACGGTCCATTGTTCCGTCTGTAAGAATAACAAGCTGCTAGGGGGACTCCATCAGCGAGATTGCAAAACGAATAAATTCCAAATTTGTTCGACTTGGAGCAGACTTTTGCGTTATTCCTTTATTTCGCAGAATCCAGCGACCGCGTCTGTTGCACGATAGCTGCTCAACAAGGTCTACGGTATCGTTGACCAGCTGCAACCGCTACGACGTACCGAGTGCAAGCTTGCTAGACTTATACGGTAGGTACGTGCATTGCCCTTCTGTCGCTTCACCTTCAGATGGAGCAGCGTCGACTCGAGGACTTGTGCGTGGGCCTGGGATTGATGGGCCTGAGCGCGGCCTACGTCACCTTCTACCTGCTGCTCATGCGCGCCCTCAAGCGGCTGTCCCGCGAGCAGCCCATCTTCCTGCTCTTCCTCAGCGCCTCTCTCGCCGACGCCATCTTCTTCGGGCAGTTCGTCGTCTTCGGCGCGACCATCGCGCTCAACGGAGTCGTCGAGGTGCTGCAGCGCGTCCCCGTCGTACTCCAGTACGTCGCCATCGGCTACTCCTACTGCGTGGTGACGATTCACTTCGTGCTGCTGGCCGTGAACCGCGCCTGCGTCGTCCTCTTCTACCGCCGGCCCATCGAGAGCATCTTCACGCGCAGAGTCTGCGCGCTCTGCTGTCTCGCGGGCGCGCTTCTTGACGCGCTCTCGTCCAGATGCATGGACCACAGGCCCTACGTACACTGCGCATGCGTATATCTCGACGGTCTGCACCCGCACGGTTCCGTAGAATCCTCGTTGCTTATGCAGGCGGCCTTGTGGTAGAGAATCGGCCTCTTGCGCGCATGGTTCTGGTGTGGGTTCGATTCCCTATCAGTGGGTTCTCGTGACGTCGCTGCCCTAGATTACGGATGGCGTCCTTTCCGAATGTCTTTGGGTACTCATGCGGCTCTAGAAAAAAAGGGGTCATGCAGATGGATGGGTAGGTATGCTTGTTGACGGCCTCTCAGCGTTGGCCCTAATCCAACAACAGCAAAACACTGAGCACGTCGTCAAGGAGCGCGCGCCTCCCAGCGTGGTCGGTGGGCGCGTGCGTGGTGACGTTCGAGCTGAGCACCTTCGACCATGGCGGCCTGCTGCTGTACTACGACGCCGACTCGTACGGCTGGAACATCGTCAACTTCACGCTCTACGTCGAGAGCGGCGTCGCGCTCTGGACCGTCTCCTTCAACGTCTCCGTGCTGCTGCTCGTGCTCGCCGCCTACGGTGCCACCTTTCTCGCACTCCTCTGCTCCACGTCCGTCAGACAGGCCTTTCGCTGTGCGTGCGCTCTGTCGCCGGCGCCCGTTTCGTGGGCGGCGACGACGGCGATTTCCGTTCAGCGTCGGGACAGGCGCTGCAGCGCCGACTGCTCGCCATCGGCGCGGCCAACACGACGCTGTTCGTGGGCGCGAACGCGTTCTTCCTCTCCGACTTCGCGACGACCAAGTGGCGCGTGCTCGTCACCAACCTCGCCTACATACACAACAGCTTCACCAACGGCCTGCTGCTCGCCATCTTCAGGTCGCTCCCTGCTCGCAACTACACCTACGACTACGAGCACTTCTTGACGGTTTTCGAGTGGGGTGGAGACTGGAGAGTAGGGGGGGGGGGTGGGGAGGGGGTTTGACGGGACCAATGTAGTGCAAAGTACCAATGTTCTGCAAATTTTAAATGCACAGAAAGCGGTGCTTCGACGTTTAGCAGCTTGGTTCGCGAGGAACTGATTGCGCTTTTCAAGCTTGCCATTGGGAAGAAGCCCGTCACTGCAACAAGCGTCCGTACCCACTGATTGGGTACTCAAAGGCTATACGGACTCAAAGTAAAATACCGGTATATTATTGTACTTAAATTGTTTGTGGGTCTATCCAAGGATTCTTGTAGGAATTGGGTGCTGTGCTGTCATAAGCTTGATTATAGCATTTGTCGTCAAGTCCTAAAGTCGGCAACAGCGTCACGATATTGAAAATTATGTAAAGTATAAAACGTGATCAAGCCTCCTTTAAAGTGAGACGCATCTCAAAATCGTTAGCATAGCAATAGTATAGGCCATCGTTTGATTCGTTTGCTGTGTCTATTCTCGTGTCTATGTGGTGCGTACATTGCAATGATCGCTTGTCAGATCGAGGTGAATAAGAAACATACAATCTGGTATGCAACAGGTTGCTCCCGCGATAAACGAAAGCAACACGAACTGAACACCACTCTAGATATGACGATGTCGTGCACTAGTAGGAGAACCAGCTTTCAGCAGGTAATACCGTATGTTTCTTTCGTTTATCATGAGAAGCTTTGCCGGAGGAGCTGCTGCTTCCGCAAATTCTCCTTCTTTTCGACCTTCAACATTTTTACAGTTTGTCCGAATGACTTGCCAGAGTCGCGTGAATTGAGTCCTAAATACGTTTCAACAATTGAAGTGTGCTGCTGACTCAAAAAAATTGTCAAAAAAGGACCGGTTATGTGTCCCGTATAGCCAGGCGTGGGCAACCAGTCGTCGTCGTCGTCAGTGGCCGAGCGGTTGAGTCGGCCGCCCGGCGCTCGCACGGGCGGCAGACCGGCGTCCGACAACTCGATTCCCGCTGGAGAGACAAAGTTCGGTCCCTACGTGTCGACACACCAACCGTCCACCAACGCATACCTTTGCGCATTTTGGCGCGCTGCACGTTCCGAATGGCCTCGCTGTCGGACCACCAGCCCAGCTTCATGCCCGAGAGGACGTCGCCGAAGTTGCCGCGGTCCTCGGTCTCGTACGACGCCGGCGGCACGTGCTGCTGACGCTGCTGGCCTGCACTTCCGACATTTTGTCAAATTGACTATTCTTCGCCTTCACGAAACGAACGCGAATTTTACCGGCAGGCGACGGCTGCGACGGAGGTGCGGCGCCCTGCGCAGTCTCCTTGCGCGTCTCTTCCTTGAAGCGAAGCCCCTCGTCGCTCCTGCTGCTCTCGTAGTAACCCTCGTCGACCGCTGAATGTCACGTGCTGGACGCTGTGGGGCGCCCGGCAACGACCGACGGCGACAGCCCCTCACGCACAGCCCTCTTCCTGGCCTCGCTCGATGGATCCCGTCTTCCGGACAGCGGACCCCGCGCTCTGAACCAGTGTGGCCAAGTCCTTTCCCTCGTCCGACGCGACGCTGCGCGCCCGGCCGTCTCCTGCACAAGCGCCGACATCGTCCTTCAGGACAATGCAGGAGTTTCGACTCGCGACTAGAGATGGTTTTTGAAAAAAAATCGGTCGTTTTTTTTATTAAAAAACAAATTTTTTTTTTAATTAAAAAAAAAATTTTCTTTTCTAAATTAAAGGAGGGTTCAGGCGATGTAAGGTGCCATATATTAGTGTAAATATACCTTGTAGAGGGTGTTTCAGAGCTATTGTGATCCACAAAAGCATTGAATGGCCATACAAATACATAAATAGCTTGCTTTACACCCACAGGTGCACAACAACGTACAATGGTATGTACAAGGTACAACATATATACCACACAGGAAACGTGGTGGCATGTACCTATATGTCCATATTCTATCCTTAAACGCAAAAATGACCATACAAATACATGAATAGCTCGTTTTACACGCACAGGCGCACTACAATGTACAATGGTATGTACAATGTACAACATGTATACCACATAGGTAATGTGGTGGCATGTACCTACGTCCATATTCAATGCTTAAATGCACCAAAGGGCCAAATATACCACTGTATCAGGACAATCTTGAAGGGAAGACACAAAACTGGTGAAAAACTAAAGGGAAAACGTAAAATATAGTGAGAAAAACAGACAAATTTCACTTTTTTTTATTAATAAAAAAAAATTTTTATTAAAAAAAGAAAGGTCCCATTTTTTTTATTAATAAAAATTTTTTTTTTAATAAAAAAAAAATTATTTTCGAAATTGAAACCATCTCTACTCGCGACTCACCTCCGCCGCCAGCAGCCCGGGTCGACGCGTTCAGGTTGCCGGTCGCCAACGGCTGCAGCTGACCGTTTGGCTTCTCGGGCGTCGGCAGCTCGTCGGGCGACCGACTCCCGAAGCGGTACCGGTCGCCGGGAATGTGGCCCGAGTAGCCGGAAATCCTCTTGCGCGACGGGTCCATCTTTTTGTTTTTGGCGCTTTGTGCTCCGTGGGATAATCTGCTTGAGGAGAAGTGGAGCTTGCGTCGTGTGGCACTCGACAATGCGTGATCGTTGCGGTTTGGTGCGAGCGAGGTTGCCCTCGTCTGTTGACGCGGTTGCCAGGCGGCTCCAAGAGACCAGCCTCTCGATTTGTCGACCGGCGCTGGTATCCGCCCTTTGACACAAGCCACCGGAAGGGTTCCAACTCGCTCCATCAGCGGCGTACGTAGCCAAGCTTCAATTACCTACACAGTGTGACTGCATACTACACCACCGTGTAACGAGCAATTGACATTAATTACTGAAAATTACAGAAGAATAGAACTGGTCATTTTTGGTTTTGGTAAATATCGCCACCAAGAAATCTGACCAAAAATCCTTAATTAACGACTTGGCTTTACAGCTCTACCTCTAGTTGGGATTGCGCCAAATAAAATAGTAAAAAAATGGAACTGAGAACCAGAAGAGAGAAAGTTGGACGCGAGGAACTGGGGCGAGGAGAGGAAGTGAGAAATCAAGGAATTGGGTAGCGAGGAAACAGGGGGGGGGGCTTGTCCTTCCACCAATGTGTTGACTACCAAATGGGACCCAGAGGCACTGGCGGATCCAGGGGTGGGGGAAAGGGGGAATTCCCCCTCCCGAAATCGGAAATCTAGGGGGGAAAAGGGGGGAAAGGGATAGGCGGTGGGAGAAGAAACGCGCCTAGTGGGCCTAGTTTTCAGCATAAAATTGCTTGCAGGTGGTCGAAAACAGCAAAATTTTCGCCTGCGGCGCCGTTTATATTCGTTAATTATCGAAAATGGACCGATTAGGTGTCCAAATCACCGCCAAAATGGCCGAACATCCAAAAAGTTCAACAGGGTCCTCCCTTCTGCAAAATTCTTCCCCCCCTCCGAAATTTTTTTCTGGATCCGCCAGTGCCCAGAGGGAGACAGAATGCAGCGCAGTACGACCGCAGACCACACCGAACAAGCACGATTTGTCAGAACTTGGGCAGAATGGGGCAAACGAGTTGTACAGAGCATCAACATGACTACAACCGTTCAATTTATCACTCCAAACTCGAAACAAGGGATGGGTGGGACCATGCCTGTAACTGGGTCTGGCCGAGTGTGGGGGGGGTAGCTGATTTTTTAACTACATAGGGTCGAATACAAGTGAAAAGTGTAGAAGCTGTCAGCAACGGGGCAGGCAGCTGGCAGGACGGCGGCTCTGCTGGCGTCGATGTCGGCACAGCGGACGAGGGACGTCCCGGACGTCGCCTCCGTCGGCTCTCACGCACGCACACTCGACCGCACTTACGCCCCAAACCCCTCCCCAAAGCTCCTCCCCTTCCCCTGCCGACGCGGCTTCGATTCTCTGACCCGAGTTCCTTCGGCTTACTAACAGGTATGGGGGTGGAGACCAAAACAGGTTCGTGTATGTACATGTGTATATACGCCCATCAACGCTGACCCGTAAAGAGCTAAAAAAAATTCAGTCGGACTCGTCGAGTCGACTAAGCTCGCAGTCGAAGTGCCAGTCGTCAAAGAAGTTGCGGTCGTAGTCGTGATCGTCGACGCGCACGTTGCCGCAGAGGCCCAGGCCCAGAGCGGCGACGGTGCCGTTGGTGAGCGTGAGGCGCCTCCGGTGGCGCGGCCAGGCTACGGGCCGGTGGGCGCGCCATTGGGCGGGTCGGACGCGTTTCACCGTCAGCAGCAGCAGGCGGGCCATGCTGGCGACGAACGTGTCGAACGCGCCGCCCTCGGAGTCGGCCAGTCGGTCCCAGAAGCCGACGACGAGCCGAGTGAGAGCGGGAGAGAAGGCGCCGAAGAAGCGGAGCAGCTGAGCGTCGTGCGAGACGTCGCGGAGTCGGCCCACGCGAAGGTGAGTGAGTTGGGGCAGCTGGACGCCGTCCGTGTGGGAGGGGGCGCAGAGCGTCGCGAGCCAGAGACGCCTCAGGCTCGCCGTGGGGAACGCCGCCCGCGACAGCCACTCGGAGTCGGCACCGCGTCTCGGCAGCAACTCCTCGAGAACCGGCCAAGGCCACTCGTCGTCGCGACCTTCTAGCGACTTCAGAGAAGCGTCAGCGCTTTCAATGGCCAAATGCCTCAAGTTGGTCAGGCGGCTCAGCGAAGAGAGTAGACCGTCCAGCTCGCCGCTGGGAAACATCGGCGGCAGGAAATTCAAGTTGACCGAGCGCAGCAACGTCGCATCGCTGGACGCTGGCATCGCATTCGTAACGGCTACCACGGAGCACTAACTACGTCCAAAGCAGACTTTCACGACTCACGGGTCGCGACAGGCGAGGTCGTAGACGCGTCGAAGGATGCCGACGGCCAAGTCGAAGTCGCTCTTGCGGTCCTCGTAGTCGTGCACGCGCCACGTGAAAGTCAGCTCTCCCAGCGCGGCGCAGTAGTCTATCAGCCGTAACGCCAGCGCCTCCACCCACGCATCGCGGACGCGAAACTCGGCCGAAGTGCCGTTGTGAAAGAGAAGACGCGCGTCCAAGAAGAAGGTCAGCAGCCTACTGGGAGAGTGGCGAAACTGCAGCGCGAGAGAGTGCGCTTGCAGCCAGGGCTGATGCGTTGGCAGCAGCCTCTTCCACCAGTCGCGGCAGACGAGTCGGCAGCGCGCGACTTCTTTCAGCTCCAGATTGCCCAAGATCATTCGGGTGACGTGCGCAGGCAATTGCACAGGCGCCGTGTGTCGACGACTGCGATCATTCCGTCGTGCTCTCCGAGTCTTCGAAAACAATCTTCGCAGTGTGCTCTCCATCTCCATTTGGGCTAATCGCGTTTTGAGCTCCCCCACCTCATCACCTCCCCAAAGCATAAGCCTAATCAATGTCTAAACGAGGAGAGCGGGTATCCGATTTTCGGGTGGCCTAAACAGCCGCACCACCTGCCACCAACAAGCCGTACCCTACTTTAGGTACTTAAACGTGGCCCAAAAACTGTTCAAAAACAAAATCAAAAATCAAAAACAAAAATGGGATTACACGAGAGCGTAGGTTTAGGCTTGGGCTTAGGCTGCTGAAACTTGTTCCTTCTCACTGGCTTGGGTGCATGAGCGTGTAAACGTGCCGCGTGCGCGAGCGCTTATGCATGCACGTGGGTGCGCCCGTGCGTGTGTTCGCGCGTGTCAGCGTGCAGTGCTTGCGTGCGTGCCATCATTCACGTGCGCGCGTGTGTGCCTTCACCGGCGTTCTTTACGCGCTTACGCGTGCACGCATACCTGTAACTGGGGGGGGGGGGTTGGGGGGGGGGGGGGGGTCCCCCCACTTGCTGGTTTTGACCCTACCCCCCCCCCCCTCAACCCCCCAGAAATTTGAAACTGTATATTGTAATGTGTTTTGTACAGTGCTTTTGAGCAAAAATTGACCAAAAAGTACCTATATTGGGTTATTTACCGTGTATTTTGACTAAAAAGTACCTATTTTAGGGTTTTTACAGTGTATTTCTGCCAAAAATCAACCATAAAGTGCCTATTTTTTTCCTTCCCAGACGCCCGCTCCTCCTCCAGATTTTCACCCCCCCCCCACCCCCCCAGTTAGTACCTGAACCCTCCCCCCAGGTCCAATTCCCAGTTACAGATATGCGTGCACGTGTCATGGCACGCGCGTGCGTGTCATTATTCACATGCGCGCGTGCGTGCGTGCCTTCACCAGCGTGCGAGCGTGCACGTGCGTGCACGTGTGTGCGTGCGTACGTGGAATCATTCACATGCGTGTGTGTGCTCCATAAAGGCGCCATTGGCCTTGGCTTTTGCGTTTCGACCTTTTGAATTTGCAAAATGAATGACAATGCGCATGACAAAGTAAAAGATTGTCTGTAGACAAGTGTTGTTCGTTGTTTCACACATTTTCTGCCCACATGTATCACTATCATGTATCACACATGCATTTTTTATCACTCACTGTGCGGCACTAGCTCTTCGGTTCAATTTGTGTGCAGGGATTGAGATTGAGATCTGCCTACACACCACCCACCACTTCAGACACCGCACAAAGGTCGAGCACTAGCACTAGTGGAACTGGACGTACACGTAAGGACGATCAATGACAAGGTGCAGAGGAGATGTCATTGAAAGGTCGCCGATTACCCACACCTCAGGCGGCCCATTATCTGGGCTGAACGGTGGCGGTGCTCTTTGGGGCCACGACGAGGGTCGTGAGTCGCGGCACGGCGCGCTCGACGACGAGCCGACCACAGCCGTAGGTCTCGAGGAACTTCCTGCGAGCGCCCTTCGACGTGAGCAGAATCGAATAGGCGTTGATGTAGCTGATCAGGTCCATCGAGAAGAACCTGCGTCGAGTGCGAGCACAGTCGAGAAAAGTGCACGTGATCACGGGGGATTGTTTCCAGTTTCGGTGCCTTTCTCAATTTGTAATTTTTGTTTCTCCTACTCCTAAAAGGAGAAGGGATATAGTGATCGTTCTAGGGAGCCTAAATTGGTCGCAAGATTTCGAGGTCAAATCCTGGTCCAATCGAGACGATTTTGGAACCATTCGATTCGCCTCGACGAGCTCTTGCGTGGATGGACCCTCTTTTTGGGGCTTTCTATTATAGTTTTTTGAGAAAATTGGCAAAAACCTGTTTTTTTTACCATTACAGAAAAAGTTTTGCCGAGTTTATCTCGAAAAATAACTTTATCGATTCTAGGGGGCTTTTCGAATCGAAATTTTGATGACATTTGGTCTTTTCTACAGTATGATCCGAATAGTGCGAACGGAATTTTACAATGTTGGGTTTAAATTGGAATGGTAAACTATAGCACTGTTGGGATGAACGGGAGGAGAAGGGACAACTTGCCGACAGCGACAGGCAAGAGCACCTAGTTGAGTTTGCACTATAAACTCCGAGTCTATGGTCGAGAATGTCTTTGCAATGCCGTTTCAACGTACTTAAGAAACTGCATGGACTGAACTCACTATGGCATCGCTAGTCGCTACCTATAGAAGCGTGGAGTGTCTAGCTACATAGCTACCCACTCCACCAGAACTGGTAGACTTGTCGCGTGGTCTCTGGATTGTCGAAGGGCAAGAAGGTCATGTAAAGGAGCATGACAAATACGCTCGCGAGAAGCGCCTGGCCCACAAAGATCATGACTCCGCACACTGCCAGCCGGATCTGGAATTGAAGCTCGTGGTCGCAAGAAAATACCGTACCTAGCTCCTACGAATACAGTATGCTCCCGCCATTGAGTGAGGCGAGAGCGACTCTCTACTAGAGAGAGTCTCTCTCTGACTCATTCACTGCAATTGCGCCATTTTTTCGGTTGTTCACGACACGAATTCGAGTTATGTTACACGGTATTACGTGGAGAAGTACCATAATTATGTACCGTAACCAGATTCGTAAACTGACCTCTGCGTCCGAGGTGCTCGCGACGTGGCTGGTAGCAGCATCTTGCATGGAGACGACGCGCGCCTTCTTCTTGACGATGTAGAACACGGCCACGACGTAGCAGACGGCCGCGAGCAACGTCAGGACCACGAACAGCGCTGACGACGTCGTGAATAGGAGCTTCTGCAAAACACGAAACTGCCAGTCGCAATAGCGTTTGCGTGCGATTTGCATGTGTAGGTACCGCGGATCCTCCAACAGAGCCCCCCCCCCCCCTCCAACAGTGCCCCCGGGTAAGAAGAGGTTGCCCGAGTGCACTATTTGAGGATTTACGGTATGCTTCCAATAATAAAGGTGACCCAGAACACTGCTGGAACGGGCCACTAGGGGTGTGCCCACTCCCAAAAAGTTTTGCTCATACTTTGCATGCAAGTTGGTTGGCCCAATTGTAGAACACATGCAAGGTCTCGCGGCGCTGCGCTCTCATTTCTTTAATTAATTAATCAAAAAATCAAAGAATCGTAAGGGTAATTCAAATGTAGAAACAACCGTACATTCGGTCAGTCAAACACGGGGGTCTCAAGCGGAACACAGTACTCGCGAAAAAGAACCACGAACGAAGCGGTGGCGGGTGGCATTGTATTCGAAGTTTACTGTTTACCCACGCTGAGCGTTTAATTTTTGAAACACGACTGGGACACACTCGTCCTTTTTTGTCGAAATTCGCCAAAAGTTGCCAAGAATCGGTGGTGCCGCGGCTTTGGCTCGACACATGCGAATACTCGGTCGGTGATGGAATTTCGAACATGTAAGCGTGTTCTGTTGCAATTTCAAGTTATTGCGCCTTTCAGTCCGATAGAATGGAGTTTGATGAAGAAGTGCCATACAGAGAGCTCATGAGAGTCGGCACGAGAGGTTGTTGTGCTATCCTTTACTCCTTTCCACAAAGTCGCGAAATATCCGACTCCTGCTGGTGCCATGTTCTTGGACCCCGATTTGACGTGGTTGGTTTTGGGCATCAAAATTCGAATTTGTGAAGATCACTTCCAACCCAAGGATCGTCGGCGCCACCTAAGGCCTGATGTCGTCCCTCTCCCGTGAGATGCGCCACCCAGAGGTGTAACTGACCATCGAAGCTGGAGGGGGTTAATCTCGGATTTTTTCAAAAGTCGATGGGGGGGTGACCTGCATGGCCAAATTTGATACAATTTCTCGTTTTCCAGCTTCAATAATGAACTAGAAAATGCTTTGTATATGCTGACAACATAGCGCCGCAGGCAAAATTTGGTGATTTTTGGCCAAAAACGCGTTCGAAAGACTCCAAAATGGTCTGTGTAGGTGCATAAAATTCAGCGCCACATTTTGATATTTGGACAATAGATACTGCTCACAGGCTGAAACACACCTTGGAAAGTATGAGAAACACATTCAGCCATTCAGAAAGAGCTACAAGACGAGAGTGATCAGAGCCCAAAGCCTTTCACTGGCGCGCCAGCCTTGTCGACGCCTGCCTCAAGGCCGCCGCTAAGGGCCAGAGCACCGCCATGGCCAGGGCCAGGCAGCTCCAGCACGCGGCACACGCAGCAAGGATCGCGCCGCAGCCACCGCCCAGCAGCGAGGGGGCCTGGCAGGCACTGGCCAAGCGACGCCGACTCGCTCAGGAGGAAGCTGGAGAGGACGAACACTGATCAGGCTTCACGAACAACACGACCTTCTCCAATTCTAGCACCACTTTGCTGTTCGTCGCAATCGTCGCATGCTCATTCATGTACAGCCCTGTGTTGTTTACTCACCAAAATCACTGTCAATTTCGCCTCTTCTGGAAGCCAACAACTTTCTCTCCCGATTCTCCCAGGAAGGCCCTTCTGATGCCCGGCGACCACAGAGCTGGGTGTCTCGAGACGCCGGCCACTTCCTAGCTTCCCATAGACCCAGTAGGTGAACGTCCTGTAGACCAAGTTCCGCAGGTGACTAAAAGATCCACGCAAACGTCCCCAAAACTCGCGAAATTACAAGAAAGCGCCTCACCAGTAGTTGAACTCGTTGGGCTCATCATTCCCATCTCTCGGCTGTTGGATGGCCCAATGATTCCAGGACCTGCAACTGCAAGCTTCCGCCCCAGTTGGTGGCAGCGCCCGCGCTAAATTTACCGCTTTCGTCAGCAGACTGGAGCAAAATCTTCACTTCTCGTGATGCAGTTGACGCCACTTGGTAGGTGTGCCAGTTTTGCTGCCATCCCTTCCACCAGCGGCCTTGGTCCGCTGGCCAGTTTCCGGCTTCTTGAGCGTCTTGGTGCATCAGACAGCTTCCGCTGGAGTAGCAGACGTCCTGAACTGAAGTCGAGACCACGACAGCTCTCAGCTCAAGACACGGTTCAGCCTAAAAACAGAGAAAGAAGAAACAGCTTCTACCCCACAGTTACAACTGAAGGTGACACATTTAATAATCGTCTGTGAGGGGGGGGGTGTAATTCAGAAAACTTGGGCTTTGTGTGAATTCAAGATTTTTGGGTCTCGACTCCACGGCTCCACCCCAGCTGAGCGTAGGTGGGCTCAGAGGGGAGGGGTCCACCCCCACTGGCTATAGCCATCCATTTTTTGTGGGAGCAAGCCCCCCCCCCCATCGCCATACATCCCAGAAAAATTGCAGGTAAACCCTCTCTCAATATTGAAAAAGTGGGTAAAGATGGGTGTTTTTGTTTCATTTTCAGTGTAGTGTGACCCAAAACGCCTACAAAGTGCAAATTAAACCCGATTTTGGCCATTTTGGACCCAAAGTAACAATTAACACGCTATTTAGGTGCGAAATCTTCCATTTCGGACCCCACGCCCCACAATTTCCAATGGCGGACCTTACCTGGCTCTAGAGTCTAGACCCACCCCTCGAATCGAAGCCCCCAGCCACCCTCCCTGGGCCTCCCCCCATAGGTGCCCATAGAGTGTATACCCCCTCCCCTGGCCCAATTTCCATGGGCACCTATGCTCCCCACCTGGGGCTTTTGACCCAATCTACACCTATGCAGCTGAGGCCCCCATGGAAGAAACTGGCCAGAGATGTTGAGTGCATACACATATGAATTGGCCCAGCAGAGGCCCAAAATGTGTCTCAGAAACAGTCAAATCAAAAGTGCTAAAAAATAGTTTCGGCATAGGTGTAGATTGGGTCAAAAGCCAAAGGGGGTGGCTGAGGGTTTCGAGGGGGGGGGGGTCTCCCGCCATCCCACCGGGATCGAAGTTTGGAGGAGGGGTGGTTGAAGTGGAAGATTTCGCACCAAAATAGCGTGTAAATCGGTCCTTTTTGGTCGAAAATGTGTCAAAACAATGCCTAAATAGCACTTTTTAAGCGTTTTGGGTCACACTACACTGAAGCGGAAGCAAAAACACGCCTTTTTCGATATTGGCGAAAGCCAGAGAGGGGGGGGGGTCGCTCCCGCAAAAAAGCGGGATGCCTTGGCTCACGGGCTGAACCCCCCCCCCCCCCCCCCCCCCCTACACCCCCTGAGCCCACCTATGACCACCACAACACCACAAAAACCGTCTGTGGCACAGTATTTTCGCTCAAAAACGGGATTTTCATTATTCTGCCCTTCTGGGGGTTTTTGTTCGTTGGTTCTTTTCCGTAACTTTTTTTACCTTACTGGGGGTAAACTAAAAAGTATTACTTATAATAACAGTAAATACCTTGGGTTGTCCTCCACAGATTTCTTGAAATCAACGCCTGACGGCTCGGATTGGAATGGCTTTATAGCTCTGAAGATCACTTCAGCACCCCCGTTGTCCAGCTCCAGTTCCAGTTGTCGTCGTCGAAATCCGAATCAGTGGGTGCTGCTGGCTGCTGCTGACATCGCCGAACGTCGCTCAGCCTCAGCTAATGCTGCAAAAACAACATTTCAGCTAACGGTTCATCAAACAAGTGCGTCAAGTGTCAACCGACCGAGGATTCGCGTGTTTCGTTCCGATGTGACGAGCACTGGGCGCTATCGTAGTTGAGGGGTCCTTTCAGACTTGTGGGGTCCCATATTAGTTCAGGGGTCCAATAGGAAAAGTGGGGTCCGACGGGTTTAGGGGCCCTATGGAAGGATCGACAACACAGTGCCATCATTCTAAGCCTTGCTTAGGCTTAGGCTTTGATTAGGTTTAGGCTTTTGCATTGCTTAGACACGACATGCTTGATTGCTTGACACGACCGACACGAACAACAGGACCAAAGTTTAGATATAGGCTTTCGCTTAGGCTTAGGCTTTCGCTTAGGCTTCGCTTAGGCTGCTGTAGGCTTAGGCTTTGGCGTTGCTGCTCGTGTTGGCGTTGTTGGCGTAACGTAACGCTGAATGGTGTGGTGTGGCGGTGTGGTGGTAGCACACTAAGCAAGGTTAAGCAGAGCCTAAGCCTAAGCGAAAGCCTAAGTCTAAGCGAAGCCTAAATCGAGTAATCAGTGATAGGTGGGCTCAGGGCTGTTTGGATCGGCATTGACGCCCTACAACAACAGTGGAACGTGCACGTGGAACGACCGCTAAAACGCTGGGATAGTGTTGCCGATCTTTCCAAAGGACCCCTAAATCCATTGGACCCCACTTTTCCTATCGGACCCCTAAAATAATACAGGACCCCTGAAAGTTGAAAGGACCCCTCAAATACGATAGCGCCCGAGCACTGTGCCGAAGCCGCCGCGGCACCAGCGATTCTCGGCAACTTTTGGCGAATTTCGACAAAAAAGGACGAGTGTGTCCCAGTCGTGTTTCAAAAATTAAACGCTCAGCGTGGGTAAACAGTAAACTTCGAATACAATGCCGCCCGCCACCGCTTCGTTCGTGGTTCTTTTTCGCGAGTACTGTGTTCCGCTTGAGACCCCCCGTGTTTGACTGACCGAATGTACGGTTGTTTCTACATTTGAATTACCCTTACGATTCTTTGATTTTTGATTAATTAATTAAAGAAATGAGAGCGCAGCGCCGCGAGACCTTGCGTGTGTTCTACAATTGGGCCAACCAACTTGCATGCAAAGTATGAGCAAAACTTTTTGGGAGTGGGCACACCCCTTTAAGGGAGCAATGCGTGCCACCATTGACAACATCATCGGGGGGACGGTTGCCTTGTTCTCCAGATCGTAGAAGCCGCTGGCGTTGTCGGCGCTCAGGTAGAGGAAGGGGCGAGAGTCGAACACGACCTCGGGCACCCCAATCACTCCCGGTAACAGCATCAGCAAAATGGCGAAGCCATAGTGACGCGGCACCCACACCTGAACTTGGTGGTTCATGCATACAATTTTCCACGGACGGTTAAATAAGCTAAGAGTGAAAAAGTTGAAGATAAATGTTGAAAGTTTAAAAATAAAAAGTTTTCACTGAGGGGCTTTGTT
>JASAMY010002874.1:0-64839 GCA_030248085.1 Paralinhomoeus sp. GSCO2_6 | reverse complement strand
TACACGGCCTGGGTGCAGGACGGTCAACTTGGGCAAGTCCAAGTGGGTGAACATCGACGACTCCACAGTCGGCCCAAGCAGGGCGTTCCCCGCCGGACTTCCAGGCATGGCACTGCTTCTCCTACAGTCATTTGAATAGCTAAACCATTAGGTTGCGGTGCACATTCTATCTCTTCTGCTGCTAGACTGGCCATAGTACTACTCCTCGCATCATTTCGTGAAATACACGTCCGTAGCACGCCACATTCATGCGTACCTATGTACATACGGCAGGCACATACATACACATTACCCAAAAATATTATCCGCAGTGGCTTCTGTTTGTAGTTTCTCTGCATGCCGTGCCATTTGGTGATACGTCATCCTGCTTGGTATCTTTGCATGACAATCAGTTGTGCACAACTGTGGTCAACGAAAAATACATGAGTACCTATTTTCAATCAACATGCTCACATTCTATGCGATGAGTGTCACTGTCTCTACTGCACTCGAGGGATTCTACCAAACATGCTACATATGTCATACATGGTACATATGTCGTGCGTGCGCGCGTATGTGCATGCATGTGTGCGTGCGTGCCTGCGTGCGTGCGGGTGCCTGTATAGGTTTTATGCATCGATGTTTGTCTTACGAAAAAACACTGTATTAAGGAAAAATTTGCAGGTGGCTGCAAAAAAAGGTGAATATGTGACGCTCTTTTGTTGGAGCCCAGTTTGAAAAAGAGGGGTATCAATTAAGGCATGCCTCATTTATGTATAGCCACTTACGCTTTGCAGCTGATCAACTTCAGTTTGAACAAACCGTGTATAAAAACCAAACCAAACGCTGCAACACGTCACATATTCGGCATTTTTTTGTGTGAGCTCACTCACACAGAACGCAACGGCAATCCTTTCACATCTCATCTATCTCTGGTCATTACCATCAACCTGGCACAGCCAAAGTTCCTACCTAAATAATAATCGCACCTTGCTAACATTTGTGAGACGTGGATTGCCACTACAGTTCAGTTAGTGATGTGTAGGTATACATACGGTACTGGCTCCATTCGTCATTCCCCTTTTTGGCATTTCACCCAATAACGCACTGCTCATATACAACGTGCTTGCGTGCCTACGTGCGTGCGTGCGTGCGTGCGTGCGTGCGTGCGTGCGTGCGTGCGTGCGTGCGTGCGTGCGTGCGTGCGTGCGTGCGTGCGTTCGTGCATGCGTGCGTGCGTGCGTGTGTGCGTGCGTGCGCGTCTTCATAGTGGTCGTTGTGCAAGATCCTGGGGTCCCTCCTGCCTGTCTCGCAACCACGTGGCATTCAGTCATGCGACATACCGAATGTGGGGTGTTCCACTCCAGTTAGGTCCTATAATTGCCACTGCTCCTTTCTATGCACGCGAACACGAAAAAATGCCGAATATGTGACGTGTTGCAGCGTTTGGTTTTTTTTTATACACGGTTTGTTCAAACTGAAGTTGATCAGCTGCAAAGCGTAAGTGGCTATACATAAATGAGGCATGCCTTAATTGATACCCCTCTTTTTCAAACTGGGCTCCAACAAAAGAGCGTCACATATTCACCTTTTTTTGCAGCCACCTGCAAATTTTTCCTTAATTTAACTGCTTTATGGTTATATAACACTGAAAAAGAACTGAAATACACCCCCCAACCCTGGATCTGACCTGACCGAGGATCTGACCCGTCGTCGACTAGTGGATGGACATTTATTCTCGTGCGTTCAAACAACTAAATCACAACTGTTTCGTCGATGATGATGATGATGATTGAACTGCAGAACTAATTACCGGTATGGATCTGCACATGGCGCCTCCAATCAAGAACCAAGTGCACAGCAGTTTAGCCTGAACAGAGAGCATTTTCCAAACACCACACTCACCCAATCCACTTCTATGAAGGTACAATTAGAAGGCGACAGGAGGTTACAAAAGGTGTGGGTTCTTGCAGTGCAGTGAGCAACTACTGTACCCAACACCACAGTGTAAAGCACCTCAATTTCCACAACCCAGCTTAGGCCATGTTCATACATTGATCACCTTCCTGTCTATGAGAGGTTTCTTTTCACTGGTGCTGACATCTGCGCTACCGCTACTGCCATGCTTTGTTCCCAGGTCTTGGTACAATCTCTTTTCAGCTTTGCCGCGCTTGTGGTAGCAGCAGAACTGCAGTAGGATGATGCAGTCCATAAAGACGCAGCCCAAACTGCCCACTAGCCATGGCAAGGACTTCAAAAAGTAGTGTAGACCAGTGCCTCCCAACATGACCGAGACACCGTATGTCGCGTTGGCGCCCACAATTATGAGAAACATCGCCATTGCGACGCCTTCCGTGGACTTTCGTCTGTGATTCTTGCGGATCTGAAAAAATAATGGCACACACAGTCTTCTGACCAACATACCGTAAATCCTCCAATAGTGCCCCCGGGGCACTATTTTTTCAACCTCTCCTTACCCGGGGGCACTATTGGAGAGGGGGGCACTATTGGAGGGGGGGCTTCTATTATTTCAACCTAAAAATTTTGAATGGTAATGCTAGTTTCGCTGTCAAAATTGCCGATTTTTCGGTGACTTTGATCACTTTTGCCACATTTAGTGGTTGATTTACCGATAATAGTTGCTGAAACGTACTATTATTGGTTAGCAGTAGTTTGTATACACGATGCAAATGTACCTACCACTATATTTTTGCCCATAAAAGGCACATGGCACAACATACCCCTTACCCCCGGGGGCACTATTGGAGGGGGGCTCTATTTTTGCAACCTTGCAATACCCGGGGGCACTATTGGAGGGGGAGGCCCAATGGAGGGGGGGCTTCTATTGGAGGATTTACGGTAAATTGGTTCAAGGTAGGATGTAGGAGCAGTTATAAGGTTACCGTAAATCCTCCAATACAACCCCCCCCTCCAATAGTGCCCCCCTCCAATAGTGCCCCCGGGTACGGCAAGGTTGAAATAATAGAGCCCCCCCCTCCAATAGTGCCCCCGGGGGTAAGGGGTATGTTGTGCCATGTGCCTTTTATGGGCAAAAATTTTTGTGGTAGGTACATTTATATCGTGTATACACACGACTACTAACCAATAATAGTACGTTTCAGCAACTATTAACGGTAAATCAACCATTAAATGTGGCAAAAGTGATCAAAATCACCGAAAAATCGGCAATTTTGAAGGCGAAACTAGCATTACCATTCAAAATTTTTAGGTTGAAATAATAGAAGCCCACCCTCCAATAGTGCCCCCCCCCTCCAATAGTGCCCCCGGGTAAGGAGAGGTTGAAAAAAATAGTGCCCCGGGGGCACTATTGGAGGATTTACGGTAATAGTGCCAATGCACCACCTAAAATGTTTCTGATTGGCTTTATTCAAATGCTTTATCAGATGTTGTTCCACTGGTAACTTCCGCGAAGTGCAGTCGTTTCACATTACGCATAGGTTCCCATTTGAAAGACTTGCCTGGCTTACGCGCCCAGTGAGGTAGCAGATAGGTGAAACAATTCCCAGCAAATAGCCGATCTCGTCACCAGTGTCAGTAAAGAACGGTGCTTGCAAACGACGGCTCGTAAACCCCGCAATCCGCATTCCGTTAGCGGATGACTTTTCTTCTTGAAAGGTTGCAAAGCCGCCAATGAGAAGGCAGAACATGACACAGGAGACCAATTGTGACCTCATTCTTGGCTCGGCCCGATTTCGTCTGGCGCGACCAATCTTGCAGACGTCGTAGTAAAAGTACTGGGACAGCAGTAAGCCGTCGGATATGATGTACCACGCCCCTATGATCTTTTGGATCTAAAAGGTGGAGGGCAGAGCGAGTCAGTCAGCAGCGTTGCATCTTTCTTTTCCTACGAGGGACAATGCAGTGCATGCGGGTAGATGTTGAGAATGCAGAGGTGTTTCGGACCGAAATTGCGTCTAAATGGAATCGAAAATTGGGTCCAATGGCACCAATCTCACCCCTCCCCCTGGCAACCAACTGTTTTGAGTGGGGCGGTTTTTGAGTGTTGTAGCTAATCGGCATGAAGTTTGACTTGTGGTTGCACTATTACCCAGTAGTCAAACAGCCACTTTCGGTGACCTTTGTAGTTGCGCTGAGACATTTGTATACAGCTGTGTGCGCGCTTCTTTCGATAAGGTTGGGCTTGGGCAAAAAGTATTTTTCTTTTGTTGGATACTTTTTAATTGCAAGTGAGTCAATCGCAGATTTTCCGAAAGTTAGTTTTTCTAAAGAGAGGGAAGCGGTGGAAGGGTACGCTATGCCTGTAGCCAACGGTACGTTTGCAATGTATTTGACAGGAGACCTTCATCGAGATATAATGCATAAAGCGGCGCTTGTGGCTTTTTTGTGGTGCCGTTAAAACGTCTTCCCAGAAGTCTGCCTCAACAGACATGGCTCTAAGTAGTGGGTGGGGGGGGGGGAGGGCTGGAAACGAGCGTTTTATCCCAGTTTTCCTATCACTCTTCCGCTTTACCAAAACTTTTTGTTTAACCAAAAGTGCCGATTTTCTTCTCCCCCAAGAAGGCGCGCTACTCCACCATCCGCATGATGCCTCGCCGCTACAAGCATGTACCTGCAGGGCGTTTGCAAGCGCCATGTGAAAAGTACGTGCACCAATTTGTAGTTGCTTTCCATCGAGCGCCACAATGACCCAGTGTGTCTGTGTGGAGAGCGTATGTACATGTAACCGTTTTTTTTTGGGGGGGGGGGAGTGGCGTTGGAGACCATTCTGGGGGGGGGGGGGGGTAAGCAGATTGAAAGTGGGTGTTTGTTTGATAATGACAGAGGAAAATAAACCTAAATAGTGTCTAAATAGGTAGGCACTTTTTTGTCAAAAATGGGTTACCTAAGAGGCTATAAATAGGGTTCTTTAGCTGTTTTAGGGTGTAAAAAGCCTGAAAAAGACAAAAAACCCTACTTTTATCATTGTAGACAAGTTGAGAAACTTTTGGTTTTTTGAGAAACTTTTGGAAGAAAAATTCTGAGTGGGGTTTGGGTGCCTGGGGAGGGGTAAAACTACTGGGGGCGGTTGCCTTGGCACACCTGTACCTTTGAGAGGGTTACCCCTCCACGGTTTTGACCCCCCCTCCCCCCCCGAATTCTTGTTAACATACAGCAGTTAACATTTACGGAAGTAACAGTTTCTTCCTTTAAGTGTGACATGAAAATATTGTTTTTAAATACAGCTTTTGGGTGCCAAGTACCAATTGTTTTGGAGTCACTGCGACATTTAGAAGAGGCCATTTCTGACTGTTTTATAAGGTACCAAATACGCTTCTACGTGCATCAGGACAGTTTTGATTTGACACGTACGTTTTGATAATATCAACTGTCCTACTTTAGTGATGGGTAAAAAAAAAGTAAAGCACGTTTTTTCATTAAATTGATAAAAAAGCATTAACAATTCTTGGCTCAGCGGCTGTCATAGTCCAGAGCGGCGCATACCATAGCATACCCATCTCCATGACGCCTTCCCGTCTAGGGCCGCGCAATTAGCCAAAGACCTTCGGCAGAACGCCATCTATAATCTAGGGCAGCGCCAGCTCGAGAAAACCATTGATATGGAAGTCCTCAGTCTAGTGGGTCCATCAAGAATCGAACACAGGACCGTGCGCGCAAGAGGCCGATTCTTTACCACCAGGCCATACGCTGCCCGTTACGCACACTTCCGTAGAAGCGCAAGATCTGGTGAAATCGTAGAGGATCTAACCCGTCGTCGACTAGTGGATGGACATTCATTCTTTTGCGTTCAAACAACTAAATGACAACTGTTTCGTCGATGATGATGATGATGATTGAACTACAGAACTAATTACCGGTATGGATCTGCACATGGCGCCTCCAATCAAGAACCAAGTGCACAGTAGTTTAGCCTGTACAGAGAGCATTTTCCAAACACCACACTCACCCAATCCACTTCTATGAAGGTACAATTAGAAGGCGACAGCAGGTTACAAAAGGTGTGGGTTCTTGCAGTGCAGTGAGCAACTACTGTACCCAACATACCTGTAACTGGGTCTGGAAGAGTGGGGGGGGGGAGTAAATGGCCAAATTCTGGGGAAGGGGTGTCTGGAGTAAAAAGTGGGGGGGGGTAGCCGGCCATTTTTTGAGTTATACTGGTACTTTTTGGTCAAAAATGGGTATAAATAGGGTCTAAACAGTGTTATTTAGCTGTTTTACGGTCATATAACACTGAAAAGCACTGAAGTACACCAACATTTACTCACTTTTATCGTTTTAGACTGAGTGAAAATCCCTTGGAAAAATTCTGAGGGGAGGGTTGGGGGGAGTTGGGTGGGTGTTGGAAAAATAGTGCGGGGCCCCCAACCCCCCCCCCCCCCCCCGCCCCAGTTACAGGTATGGTACCCAACACCACAGTGTAAAGCACCTCAATTTCCACAACTCAGCTTAGGCCATGTTCATACATTGATCACCTTCCTGTCTATGAGTGGTTTCTTTTCACTGGTGCTGACATCTGCGCTACCGCTGCTGCCACGCTTTGTTCTCAGGTCTTGGTACAATCCCTTTTCAGCTTTGCCGCGCCTGTGGTAACAGCAGAACTGCAGTAGGATGATGCAGTCCATAAAGACGCAACCCAAACTGCCCACTAGCCATGACAGGGACTTCAAAAAGTAGTGTAGGCCAGTGCCTCCCAAAATGACCGAGACACCGTATGTCGCGTTGGCGCCCACAATTATGAGAAACATCGCCATTGCGACGCCTTCCGTGGACTTTCGTCTGTGATTTTTGCGGATCTGAAAATCAGTGGCACACGCAATCTTCTGACCAGCATAAATTTGTTCTAGGTAGGATGTAGGAGCAGTTATAAGTAGCGATGTCACCAAAAATTGCTGATGAATTATTTTTTTAATTTTTAACTATTAAAAAATTCCAAATAATTTTTTATTTAATTTTTAATTATTAAAATATTCGAAATAATTTTTTACTTAATTGTTAAAAGTTAAAGAATTCTCAAGAATTATTTAAATTATTTAATTAACTAATTTTTTAACTGGGTATTTTTAAAGTGTTCATTTGGGATGCATGTACATACTTCTGTGGTAGCATGCATGCAAGCAAGAATGCAACAAATCCATGCCCTTCACATTGGGGCTCCTGTGAGGTCATCTACTGTAAGGTGGATGACCCCAGTACACCTTCTTCAAGCGCAAGCAAATCTGCATATGAAGTGGACTCCTACACTTTGAAGAGAACAGAAGTATCTGGTGCGGTGCGCGCATGGCAATGCACTGTGCATGCCACGTCTCAATGAAATAGACCCTTGAATTAAACTACCAAGCGAACTTTGAATTTACCAATGTGTCAATTGAGCTGTAAGACGAGGCTGAGTGTGAGATGGGGAACTTAAGATTTGTGATAGAGAGTTTTTGTGGCTACTTACGTGCACAATGTTGTGCACACTCTCACACACTCACTCACACTTACTGTCCAGCACACAGATTACTTCATTATACCCGATTAATTTCAATGTACAGCGCCATATGTCATGTACTAAAAACACCACTTTCTTCCATTCCAATGTTTGCAATGGATGAGTCCATTTTAAAACCTACTGAAATGATTACAAATGAACACACCCTCCACTGAGTGTGACAGGACTAAAAGGAAAGACAATAAATTTGATGGCAACAAAATGCCAATGATGACATGGTTGTAGAGGTAGACAAAATGAACACCAATAATCAATGGGAAAAGACAAACTTGCCATGAACTACTTGAAAAGTCTGTTAAAAAATCAATTTTTTAAGCGTGTAATTAAAAAATTGTTAAAAAAATATTGCAGAGAATTATTTATTTAATTTTTAACTTTTAAAAAATTCCAAATAACTATTTATTTAATTTTTAATAAAAAATTCTGCATGACAGAATTATTTTTTTAACAATTTTTGTTTTTTTAATGTACTTAAAATATTATTTTGAATTATTTAATTAATTAAATTTTTATTTTTGGTGACATCGCTAGTTATAAGGTTAATAGTGCCAATGCACCAACTAAAGTGTTTCTGATTGGCTTTATTCAAATGCTTTATCAGATGTTGTTCCACTGGAAAACTTCCGCGAAGTGCAGTCGTTTCACATTATGCACATAGTACATTAAGGAATAATTTGCAGGTGGCTGCAAAAAAAAGGTGAATATATGACACTATTTGCACACAGGTAGCCGGAATTTAAAAGTTTGATTGAAATACGTGTTTTGCACACATGATTACACATCATGCACGCACTTTTAATGCACCTGGGTAGCAATCAAAATTTGATTTTGGCGCGAATTTACAATTGACTTGCCCCAGGGGCACTAGTGGAGGATTTACGGTATGGTTTCTCGTTTTGCGTACGCCAGTGGAAGGAGAGCGTTGCGTCTTTCTTTTCCTACGAGGGACAATGCCATGCAGTGAATGCGGTAGATGTTGAGAATGCAGAGGTGTTTCGCACCAAAATTGCGTCTAAATGGAATCGAAAATTGGGTCCAATAGCGCCAATCTCACTCCTCCCCTGGCAACCAACTGTTTTAAGTGGGGCGGCCGCGGTTGCAGCTAATACTGTGGCATGAAGTTTGACTTGTGGAACTACAGTCAAGTGCGCATAATCTGGATCGTTTCGGACGGCCTGTTTTTGATTCGGATTAGTCGCATATCCGGATTAGACGCATCCGGATTACCCACACTTCGACTATACTACCCAGTAGTCAAGCAGCCGCTTCCGGTGACCTTTGTAGTTGCGCTGAAACATTTGTAAAGCTGTATGCGCGCTTCTTTCTATAAGGTGCCGACCCAGGCTTGGGTAAAGAGTATTTTTTTTGTTAGATTCTTTTTAATTGCAAGTGGGTCAATCGCAGATTTTCCTAAAGTCAGTTGAGAGGGAAGAGGTGGATGGGTACGCTATAGCTGTAGCCAATGGTACGTTTGCAATGTGTTTGACAGGAGTCCATCTGCATAATGCATAAAGCGGCGGGCGGGGGGGGGGGGGGGGGGGGGGGGGGGGTTTTGGGGGGGGGGGGGGGGGGGGGTTTTCCCAGAATTTTCCCAAAGGATTTTTGCCATGTCTAAAACGGTAAAACTTGGAAACTTTGTACTACTTACGTTACTTACGTATGACGAATAAATGCGTTTTGTACAGTGTTTTTGAGCAAAAATCGACCCAAAAGTACCTATATTGCGTTATTTACAGTGTATTTTGACTAACAAGTACCTATTTTCATGTATTTACAGTGTATTTTTGACTAAAAATCGACCAAAAATTGCCTATTTTTACTTTCCAGACCACCCCCCTCCTTCAGTTTTGCACCCCACCCACCAACCCCCTCCAGAGAGTGCTCGACCCTCCCCTCCAGGTCCAATTCCCGGTGACAGGTATGGGTTACACGTATGCCAGAAATAGCCCAGCACCTGATAAGTCGCTAGGGTTCCCCTTGCTGCTAAATCCTCCCCCCCCCCTCAAATTTTTTTTCTGGATTTGCCACTGGCCTCAACCTCAAGTGACTTGGCTCTAAGTGGGGGGGGGGTGGCTGGAAACGCAACGGACGTTTTACCCTCACCAGTTTAACTTTCACTTCTGCACTTTGTCCATTTAACCAAAAAGTGCCGATCCTCCGCCCCCCCCCCAGATGCAACTCCCTGTTGCAGGCTTGTTTGTCGTTGATTGCATGTACCCATACCTGTAACTGGGGGTTCCCCTCCCGGCACTATTTTTTTAAGCTCCCCCCACCCCCCCCCCCCAGAATTTTCCCAAGGGATTTTAACACGCTCCAAACCGATCACAGTGAGTAAAAGTTGGTCTAGCTACCCCCCCCTTATTGCTCCAGACACACCCCCCCCCCCGAATTCGGCCGTAACCCCCCCCACTCTGCCAGGCCCGGTTACAGGTATGCATGTACCTGCAGTGCGTTCGCTTGCTATGTTGCTTGCTACATTGCTATCAGTGAATGACATTTCAGGTACTTTGAACTGTTAAATCAATCACCTATCAAATGCAACACAATTCCGAGATAGGGCCCCCGGAAACAGAGGTTCAAAGTATAGTGCCCTGTGGTTTTACAGAGGGATATTGGAGGATTTATGGTAATAGAAAGTACCGAATTTATTTCGCAAACTCCTACCAGCTGCAGCATTAGAGAGTGTTTACCCATGTTACTATGAAATCGTGCTAAGCAAATTGGTTAACTTGCCTTTAGCTTTTTGTTGGCGATTTGAGAAAGATCTTTGCTCCATTACTCACGCTCTAAATCTGCATACACTAAAACCTCTACCCAATGGACCCCCTCCAATGAACGCAAGGGTAGAGGTTGGGTGCATACCTGTAACTGGGGGGGGGGGGTTTGGGGGGGGGGGGGGTTTCCCTCCCCCCACTTGCTGGTTTTGACCCTACCCACGCCCCCCCCCCAACCCCCCCCCCCAGAAATTTGAAACTGAAAATGGTAATGTGTTTTGTATGGTGCTTTTGAGCAAAAATCGCCCAAAAGTACCTATATTGGGTTATTGACAGTGTATTTTGTCTATTCAGTGCCTATTTTAGGGTTTTTACAGTGTATTTTTGACTAAAAATCAACCAAAAAGTGCCTATTTTTTTCCTTCCCAGACCCCCCCCCCTCCTCCAGATTTTCCACCCCCCCCCAGAAAGTGCCCGAACCCTCCCCCCAGGTCCAATTCCCGGTTACACCTATGGTTGGGTGGGGGGGGGGTGAAAATGCCAACCCCCGTTTCATGACCGCACTGGGGCGTGCTTTAGAACACAGTTGTGCAACGATTTGCTGGTCAAAACTTGTGGGTTGTCACGCTCAGTTCCACGTGTGCATGTACGCATGGGAACTACTGTTGTTTAGCCTCTGCATATGTGCGATGCAAGCAGTGCTTAGGAAGCAGTGAGTTCATTAGGCTTCTGTGCACTTCTTGAAAGGCGCAGAAAACGCTTTGGGCATTCTCAAGTACTTGAGGCATGTACATGGCTCCTCAAATCAAGAAGAAACTACACTGGAGTTTAGCCTGTACAGAGAGAGCGTTTCTCCAAACATCACACACACACCCGATCCAATCCGAAGCTACAATTAGAAGGCAACAGAAGGTTACGAAAGGTGTGGGTTCTTGCAGTGCAGTGAGCAACTCTACGCAACACCACAGAGTAAAGCACCTCAATTTCCATCGTCATAACTCGGCTTCTTAGGTCATGTTCATACATTGATCACCTCCTTCCTCTCTATGAGTGGTTTCTTTTCACTTGTGCTGACATCTGCACTACCGCTGCTGCCATGCTTTGTTCTCAGGTCTTGGTACAATCCCTTTTCAGCTTTGCCGCGCTGGTGGTAGCAGCAGAACTGCAGTAGGATGATGCAGTCCATAAAGACGCAGCCCAAACTGCCCACTAGCCATGGCAAGGACTTCAAAAAGTAGTGTAGACCAGTGCCTCCCAACATGACCGAGACACCGTATGTCGCGTTGGCGCCCACAATTATGAGAAACATCGCCATTGCGACGCCTTCCGTGGACTTTCGTCTGTGATTCTTGCGGATCTGAAAAAATAATGGCACACACAGTCTTCTGACCAACATAAATTGGTTCAAGGTAGGATGTAGGAGCAGTTATAAGGTTACCATAAATCCTCCAATACAACCCCCCCCCCCTCCAATAGTGCCCCCGGGTACGGCAAGGTTGAAATAATAGAGCCCCCCCTCCAATAGTGCCCCCGGGGGTAAGGGGTATGTTGTGCCATGTGCCTTTTATGGGCAAAAATATAGTGGTAGGTACATTTATATCGTGTATACACACTACTACTAACCAATAATAGTACGTTTCAGCAACTATTAACGGTAAATCAACCATTAAATGTGGCAAAAGTGATCAAAATCACCGAAAAATCGGCAATTTTGAAGGCGAAACTAGCATTACCATTCAAAATTTTTAGGTTGAAATAATAGAAGCCCACCCTCCAATAGTGCCCCCGGGTAAGGAGAGGTTGAAAAAATAGTGCCCCGGGGGCACTATTGGAGGATTTACGGTAATAGTGCCAATGCACCACCTAAAATGTTTCTGATTGGCTTTATTCAAATGCTTTATCAGATGTTGTTCCACTGGTAACTTCCGCGAATTGCAGTCGTTTCACATTACGCATAGGTTCCCATTTGAAAGACTTGCCTGGCTTACGCGCCCAGTGAGGTAGCAGATAGGTGAAACAATTCCCAGCAAATAGCCGATCTCGTCGCCAGTGTCAGTAAAGAACGACGCTTGGAGACGACGGCTCGTAAACCCCGCAATCCGCATCCCATTGACGGATGACTTTTCTTCTTGAAAGGTTGCACAGCCGCCTATGAGAAGGCAGAACATGACGCAGGAAACCAATTGTGACCTCATGCTTGGCTCGGCCCGATTTCGTCTGGCGCGACCAATCTTGCAGACGTCGTAGTAGAAGTACTGGGACAGCAGCAAGCCGTCGGATATGATGTACCACGCCCCTATGATCTTCTGGATCTAAAGGTGGAGGGCAGAGCGAGTCAGTCAGCAGCGATTAGTGCGCGCAAATCCTCATTTCTCACCCTCTCATTGGCCACGTGTAGGCTACTTGTTTTATTCGAACCGTAGGAGAGGGGCTAGTTTTAGGGGCGGGGGGCTTACCAGTTGGACCGATGAGTGTGCAGTTTTGTCACCAATGACCACATGGGGGTACCCGTACACGCTACGCGCATTTTCATGTCTAAGCACATACGCACACACAGTGTTTGCGCACATGTACACTACTTGCATTTTTGAGGATGGTTGAGGGCCACTTAGAGGGTTTACGGTATAAACCTAGTGCAAAGGTATGTTGGCTCACCGCAAGCTGACGCGACAGGAAGGTGCCCACAAAGTTGGAGGCATCTCCCAACAGCCAGAGCACCAAAAAGTATATGGACAGCCCACCACTCGTCTTCAGCTTGTAAGTCTCATAGACTTGTGGAATGAACGGAATGCACCAGAGCACCAGAGATGCAAAGCCTGAATGAACTACGGTAATTTTGAACTGCTGAGCGGCAGGTAGCTGCACCATAAAACCTGCCTGTAGAACCCCACCCCACCCCACCTATTGTATGGTATAATCTAAACATTCCCTGCGCTAACAGCTATGACTTGGCTGGCACCACTGCTGAGGGTACATAGCTCAAGTTGCTCATTGAGTGCTCGTTGCTCGTCGTTTAACCAAGGAACTTATTTTTTCTGCGGCTCATTTTGTATACAAAGCAATGGCAAATGTTGCATGTGAAGTATTTCTACTCAGTCGCTTCAGCAGCTAATAGTTTCGACGTTTTCCATTTACTCATTACCTTTACTCGTTTAGGCACAGTTGTAAAAAAAAACTGCTCACCGTTCCAGAATCCAAACAGCTCAAGGTTCGTTTCAACGCACTGCCCGAACACGTCCTGAATCCAGCCTATGCCAAATGGGCAAATCTCTCCATTCAATTGATTATGACCAGCGTTGAAATTGGGTAGCGGCGGCTTCGCCATCTGTGCCTAACAATTACGGAGGCTGATTTGCACACGATTCGAGTACTTAGTTCTTGTGGCCGTTTATATGGCCAGTGGTGTAGCCAGGGGGACCAGGTAACAAGTGCCCTCTCATTTTTTTTGACAAAGGCCAAAGTAACTTTGCTACCACCATTCCCGGGTTGGGATGTTGCAGCGCTGTGTTTCTAGTTTAAACTATGCACTTGGCGCCTTTAAAGGTTGAGAGCTGGTGAAATTGTAAACATTTATTGAAAACGCGATAGGTACTGAGGAGAGGGTGTAAGGATGGCATTTTTTGGCGAATTTGCAAAACAATTTGCATGCCTGCAGGTGCAGTGCTGCCAAATCATTACTCATACATTTTATGGTTCAATCCCTAAAAAAATGCCCGGCTTATGAAAAGCCTCAAATCCTGGCTACACCACTGTAAATAGCTGCTGACTGCCCGCAGGAATGTGTAGCAGGATGGCTGTAGACGGATGGATGAGCGTACGCGCGCGATTGGGCGCTTGCAAGCAACGTTTCCCCTTTAGAACTGAAGGCGGGGCGAACGCACCTGAAAGGTGTGCGCCCGTGCGCGTACGTGTGTTCGTCACGAGTTGCACAACGACCAAGGTCAATTGAGATGTTATCAGCTTGGGGAGCGTGCTAGGACCGGTTTTTTGGGAGGGTGCTCAAAGCAAGCGCAGAGCAGCGGTAAAAAGGGACACCAATGCTTAAGGAATTTGGACTGTGAAGCGGACCGAAAAGAGTGTGCAGTGCTTGCCCTGCCCGGTGCAACTCGTGCTACAGATCACGTGCGCACGTCCTTTGTATGTACATTGTTCTTGCTCAGAGGATACAGAGTGCATTTGTGGGTGCGTATATGTGTATAAGACAGCGCCATTGCGCTACACCCTGTGTGTGCAGATGCGTGGGAAACTCTCCTACATACCGTGCGAGCACCAGTGATTTACAAAAGTTTTATATCGTATCTGTACGCAGAGCTTACTGAAATGAATAGGTGTCTTAGTATCGGGACGTATTGGTGCAAGAAAGCAGCTACACTGGATGCTATTCAGATTATCGAATACGAGAATTCGAGGAAGCACTGTACATTATTGTACGTTTTTGAAGTGTTCGACCTTTGGTGGCTGTTGAGGTGTAGACTAAACTACTCTTGAAGTGCAGTGCATTTCTAGTTGCTTTGAAACACTCATGACTTGGGCTCTCTGCATGCAGCTTGGGCTTGCGCTTTGTATGTGCATAGCTCTGTGTGTATGATAGGGATGAGCATGGGCCGGCCCGTGGGCCGGGCCGGGCCGGCCCGGCCCATGGGCCAGGCTGGGCCGTTTTGCCCAGGCCCATCCTGTGGGCCGGGCCGGGCCGGGCCTGCGTTTTGGGGGTGTGGGCCGGGCCGGGCCGGGCCGGACGTTCCTGGCTGAAACATAGGAATCTACATTGTATGTTATGCATATTGTAAGTAACGGCGACTATTCAGCAGAAAGGAGGCATTAAGGACGCGAGTGCGCCTAAAAGTTCGTCGTGACGGCGTCGTCTCACTGTTAATCTAGCGCGTTGGTCGCGACGTTGCCGTCGTCGTCGCCGTTGCCGTTTTCGTTGTCGTCACGGCCCTTAGACCGTGAGGCACAGACGAGCAGACAACAGACGTGAAGCGACGACGACGACGTAGTACTAAAAGGCATGAGCATCTGGCGCTAGCCCAGCCTCCGTCCATCGCGAGCAAGGCGCTCGTGACGACTGCCAGCTCGGCGCCCTCCAGGCGCCGCCTCTACATCACTGGCTTGGCGACGATAGATAATACATCAGACATGGGCAGCGCCTTTTTTTTCTCAACAAACCCTTTGTGAGCGGCCAACTTCAATTGACAAACACGGTCAATCTTGAGGCCAAAAAATGGTGAAGCGAAAGCCAGAAGCGCCATTCTCTGTGTATGTGTAGTGAAAAATACCGGACTGCGTACGTACATGTACAACTTATTTTAGCGTTGCTGGGATGGGCCGGGCCGGGCCGGGCCTGGAATTTGAGCAGTTGGACGGGCCGGGCCGGGGCGGGCCTGGATTTTGAGGGTGCGGGCCGGGCCGGGACGGGCCGGACTATCTGGCGGGCCGGGCCGGGCCGAGATGTGCAGGCCCGTGCTCATCCCTGGTGTATGACTCTGAAAACTCTCCATCTCGGCGAACTAGGCGCTCTGAAACCGAAGTCTGAAGACCTCATCGGTATGACAGCACCTAATAGCGCTCAAGTTTCTAGCGCAACGCTGTTTTGATTCTGTTGAAGAGACTGTCCTTTTCGCTTTGTCAAGCTGCCAAGACGCCGGTGTCAAGTGTCGTCACAAGCTGTAGTGGGACACTAATTACGGTAGCAGAGCGAGTTCAACCGAGTGCACTGCACATGTACGTCACACGACGTGTCTAGGTACACGTGTGTGACACCTTCGCTTGTTTGTTGCGGTCGCGTTTATTCAATCTTCCAAAGAGTGAACTATGAGCCATCGCCAATGACTGGCCCGGTCCGGGTTCTTGTCAGTTGCGGCGCAGGCGCCCATTACATCGGCCGGGGAAAAAGACGGGCGGGCACGGGACGCCGTCTCGGCGCCGACCAGATAAATTAACTGATTAACGAACGACTGGCGCCGAGCGGTGGCGACCGACGGGGGTGGGTGAGGGCTTTGGTTGTTTTAATGCCCCCTCTCCGCCCACACGCACTGACGCCTGGTCGCGTCTAGATGCCGAGCGAGCCGACGCACTGAAACTCCTCATGGAGGAGGGAGGAGGGGGAGGAGGAGGGTGCGAAGGCGGTGGCGGCCTCGGGCCGCTAAATGGGCCGTCAGCCGCGGGCGGTCGTCGCGCCAGCGCTAATTGGACCCTCCTCCCCCACCGCGCAGCCCTCCCCCCCCCCTCTCTCTTCGCATGGCCGCCGCGTTGGGCGTTTCAACAGGCTACTCGGCCGCGTCGAGGCGGCCTCGCTTCGTTAGACGCGCCTTGACGTTTTCCTTCTCGAGCAGCCTTGCACAACCCCCCTCCCCCCGTCCTTCTCGCACGCCACGCCAGGCAGGCTGCAGATGGGTCCCCTGGCCGGCAGCGGCTCCAAACAGCAATCACGATTATCAGGCGCCCCGGCCGACGCCGACGCCGACGCCGCAGCCGTCGAGGCGAGTCGAGAGTGCTTTTTAGTAGCGGCCTCCTCGTCGTCGACGGCGTCTCATCACAGAGAGAATCCCATCCAGCGGAGAGAGCGAGAGATGGAGAGGCTAAGAGAATCCGGTCGACGGCCGCTTTTGTTTTTCCGCCGCTCGAAAAGTGTCCAGTTTTCGCGCAGCCCGGGAAGTCGGCGGGAATTTCGAGATTAGGTACCTAACTCTTTCAAAATTCCTCCTGAAATTAGACAATCAGAGTGCGTGCCGAGCAGGCTTCCTCGCTTGCCATTCCGCTCCGTTCAGCACGTAAGGAAGCAAAAGCCCCGCAGCGCAACTTCAAACTCGCTGCTTGTCGAGGCTTCACTAATCCCAAAGGGATAATTATCCCACAAGTGAGGCAAACCGCACTGGCGCGGCGCTTTTTGCGCAGTCGAGTGGCTTTTTTCCTCCGGATTTCAGTCGGAAAACAAAGAGAGAGTCAGGATGTCGGACCATCAGCCAGGCCCGTCGAGTCCGACAACTCCCCAGGACCAGCTGCTGGCCAAGCCGGCTCTGCTGCAGCAGTCGGACCAGCAGCTGCAGCCGCAGCAGCAGCCGGACGCTGGTTCCGCGCACAAGAAGCTGGTCACGAAGCGCTCAGTGACGGTCGCAACCGAGGCGGACAAGGACAACGGCTCCGGAGGAAAGAAGGACAAGCAGAAAAAGAGCTGGGCCGGCACGAGAGCCTTTTCGGTGCGCCTCCCGCGCAGAAAGGTCACCACGCCGTCTAGGTACGTTGGTCATACACGGCTATTCTGCCCATTTTTTGGCGGATGACTAATTCTGTGTAGCTGTTATAGATGCCCGTTTTACAAATGTTTTAAAATGTCTTTTTAAAGTAGGCCATAGTGCATTGATGTTCAATGGATCAGCACCACTGGCCACCACAGATGTGATGATGTGACAGATCACGTTATCTTCCAAACATCACAACCTACACAACGACTGAATCTGACAACCTAACTGACTGAATCTTAAAACATATTTAAACAGCAACATTAACACGTTGCTTTCTCATGGCATGCACTGTATTATGTATTCTAGACATAGCCTAACAAATTGCAAACTGTACTGGTTACTGGTGTCTGTCGCTACTGCTGCACCACACCGATACGACAAGTTCAGCAGTTCAATTTCACGTGACGCCGACTCGATGCCGGCGCAGTCGAAGCTGTCGACCGTCGTCATGGACGAGGCGCGACTTAAGAAGCTGACGCGCTCCTCCAGGCTCGTGGCTCGGGTAGAATTGTCACCCGCTCACTCAATGTTTCAGCAGCTGTACATCATTTGTTACTGTCACAGAAAATCTAATCATAAATGAAAGTTGATGGATCGCTGTCGCGTGTCGTTGACAGCAACAATGTGTGCAACAACTATATAAAACGCAAGAATAATTTCGCATCGATTAACCTGTTTACCAATTCAAAAATCTCCCGAGACGCTGACCTTTCTCTTCACAGTTGTTCAAAGCTGGCGGTCGAGACGAAGAGGGGCTGGTTCTGGCACCAGCTGGGACGCCAACTCACACACGGCGCGGAGAAGCTGGTTTGACGCCTTCTCGCTCTCTTGACATTACACGTACAACGTACTGGCTATGAAAACCGACACGTATCTTTTGCCCTCGCAGTAAGCGCCCTCCCCCCACTGGGGGGGGGGGCTATAGCCGGGAGGGGGGGGGGGGTGGTGGGGGAGCGAGTTCGGACCGGTCTCTCGGTTCGAAAGACGCTTATTGCATGTACCTATAAATGTTTGACTGTACGAATGTTGCACTTCTTGCACTAATGCGCTACATTGCTCCACATGTGTCAATACCGCTCCGGCCGGCAAGCGCCCTTAAAACAACAACGTTCCCTTACTAATGAGTTTCTGCTGGACTTCTGCTGCATCGAAATTCAAACTTAGGTACCAACGAATTTACTGAGTTGGCTCCTTTGAATATCATAAATTTATTTACTCGCACTCTCTATTCTGTGCAAACGTAACTAAAATGACTGACAATCCTTGTGCACTGCTCCAGGGTGCAACAGCGGTGTGCAGTGGCGGATCCAGAATTTATTCGGAGAAAGGAAGATTTGGCAGAGGGGGGAACCCGGTTAAAATTTTGGCGATTTCGGCATTTCGGCAATTTTTTGGGCACCCAATCGGTCCAGCATTGACAAGCAAGGCATAAAATCGGCGCTGCAAGCAAAACCTGTGATTTTCGACCACATACACGCATTTTTTATGAGAAAAAGTAGCTTCGCTAGCGCGTTTCTTCTCAACGGCGCAGCCCTCCCCCTTTCTCCCCCTAGAATTTCGATTTCGGGATTGGGAAATCCAATTTTTCCCACCACCCTGGATCCGCCACTGGCGGTGTGGAACGACTTGGACGCACTCGACTCATTGCAGATTGGCAACACGCGCAAGTCGTCCGAGAAGGACCGCAAGAGCTGATCCATCCACTCGATATCATGCGATATTATCATCGATCGCTACGCCTTCCAACGAACGCTGCACAAACTTCA
The DNA here is from genome assembly GCA_030248085.1 of Paralinhomoeus sp. GSCO2_6. Lineage (NCBI taxonomy): Eukaryota > Metazoa > Nematoda > Chromadorea > Monhysterida > Linhomoeidae > Paralinhomoeus > Paralinhomoeus sp. GSCO2_6. The sequence continues at coordinate 45,668 of JASAMY010002874.1, read as the reverse complement.
TTTTCCGACTGTCTCTATCCACAGTACCTTGTGATTTCTCTTCCTGACTTCCTGGCGCCGCCCTTCCTTATGTAGCTAATGTATCTAATGCAACTCTAAAGCCCGATTTATAACCGTGGGACACGGACACGGACACGGACACGGACACGGCAAGGGACACGGACACCCCGATTTATAACCATGGACCTGTCCCCCGGACAGTCCGCGGACACGAGTTGGCCAACTTTTATCTTTTGTCCCCCGGACACCCGTATCCCTTCCTACATTTGAAATGGCGCGCCTTGCGCAAATTCAGCGCAGCTCTAAGGACGGATATAGGTAAACAGTTTTTGATCCGTTTAACGTCATCGTTCATCCGTTTATCGACTTTAACGTTCACTTTTTCCGATATTTTAAACAATTTGGACAATTCTAAAACTAGTGTAGGCACGGTACTGTCGTAGCGTTTTTTCTTACTGTATGCTTCAATTTTGAGCCGCATCCGTTGCGAAAAGATCCATGGTTATAAATCGGGGCCGGATATTTGCGTGTCCGTGTCCGTGTCCGTGTCCCTTGCCGTGTCCGTGTCCGTGTCCGTGTCCCATGGTTATAAATCGGGCTTAAGAGATTTCAAAGTGCATCTCTCGCAAGGCCGAGTGCGACAAATTGAGCAGTGGTTCTGTGGTGATGCAGTGCTCGGTGAAAGTCAGAAACAAACGTGCTCGTCTAGATTGATTCCATGGTACTAGACTTGGCCTGTGTCGTGCTATTGTGTTGCTGCAGCTTGTGTACAGGATATGGCGTCGGTTAATTGTGTTCCAACATATACAGAGAAAGTGGAAATCGGTGCACGCTCCTACACCCCATCCTACTTACCGAGTCCTACTGAATGGTCGAGCACTATTGTAGGCTTGTACACGCGTTCTGCCACTCCGACCACATACGGGCTTCCAAACCGGTGCTCTAGGCGCGGATTTAGCCTCAATTCGAGGCGCTGCCGCCGCGACGCGTGTTATGACCTCCAAATCGCGCACTTTCGCCCTCATTACGCACAATGCGGCGGACGGGCGGCACACCGCTTTGCTGGCACCGACAACTGGTTGGTGGTGGGTGCATTCGAGCAGCAAGCGAGGAGGGAGGGTCAATCCTGGCCAGTCCTGCTGAATAGGCGGCTGACCGGTGAACGCGCGCGCGCGCCCCACTCGACGATTGTCGGTCACTGTCACCGGCTAGTCCGCTAAACAGACGGCATGCGCACTTCCCCTGCGTCCCGCCCGCCCAGTGTTTTCCAACCGCCCGCCATTTGCCTGGTTCCTCCACCGCCGGCGCATTGTTTGCGGCGTGCTCGCGATCGGCTGGCGCGATACGAGCGAGTCAAGAGCGGCGGACTTCTCGGCGCCCCCAAATGTGTTTGCCTCTTCGAGGCGCGCGCGCGCGCGCGAGCCGGGTGTTTGGTTTGATTGGCAGGCGGCGGACGGGACTATCACGTTCGGTCCGGTATTTGATCAATCCGACGCCGAGGGCAGGAGATCCCAATTGCGTTTGCCGACAGGCGGTCAATCGTGTCCGCCGCCCGCGCTTCCTGTCTCCAGTTTTTGTCACCCGCGCCCGCGTGCTATTTCAAGGCGTCGCGTACTACCCACCCCCACAGTGTGCGTGCGTGCGTGCGTGCGTGCGTGCGTGAGTCAAAGCTGGGCCAACTGAAACTGGCGCGTTTCCACGGCTGACGCGCACCTTGTTTTGACGACCAGTCAGTGAGACAGACGCGCAGCGTTTTCGGTCTCCGCCGGAAAGCGAGAAAAGAATGGAAGCGAGGATGCTGACTGGATTTCTCTTGCTGCTGGCGAGTGCTGTTGTCGCACTGGCGCAACGACAACGTAAGTCGGGTTGCAGTATCGAAAAGCACCCGGATACATCTATCTTCAAATGCACAATTGATCCAAACCTTATGTTTGCACGGTCTTTTTTCTTCGGGGTGGGGGGGGGGGGGGTGAGGCGTCCTCGGAAAACGCACACAAAGCTTTTTACGGTATATAAATTGGTTCCGTTAAACATTATTTCGTCATAATATATTTTCCCAATTTACAGCTAATCGCCGGAGCGCCTCTTTGGCTGCAGAAGCTTGTGGTACATCGTGTATAGTAGCTTTGTTAGAGTCGTAAATCGTGGCGAAAACTGGCAATTTGCGGGACTATAGAACAGATAGACTATAGACTATAGACTATAGACTATAGACTATAAAACGGGTAAGGGAATTCCGTGATCTAAAGAGAGTGCTAATTACCGGCTTGAGAGTGCAGCAGGGAGGGTGTGTGACGGTGGTGGAGAGAGGTAAGGGGAAATTTGAGGTGAGCAACGGGAACAACGCTGCAAGAAGCTGTTCTACATATGTACTGAGATTGAAACAGACGAACCACGCCGGTCTGTCAACCTAGGTATAGTTGCGAAAAACGTTTCGGCAGTTTGTAAAAGTCTTAGGTACATTTTGTACAAGCCAATTTCGCAGTTTGGTCGATTCCACATTCAACTTGTCAATGTCCCTATGGTCCGGCAGCTATGTACATTGTGGCCACAGCAGCAATTGCTGGCTATTGTTGGCGATCGGTTCAGGACAGTGCGAGGCGAACAATTCCTGCCGGAACTGCGGCGACAACCGCTACTCCTACTACAAGTGCACCAAGCCGGCCGATTGCTTCAGCAACGAAGTCTGCAGCAACGGCTTCTGCTGTCCTGGAGGAGGGCCATGTGAGTTGGCCAGTCACGGTTAGGGTATATGTACAGACTTCACGAAACAAGTTGGGGTGAGGGGCGTCCTTCCACCCTCCACTTTCGAAATCAACCGCCCAACTCCAGAATTGTTCTAAAGTAGCTTTAACTAATCTAAAATGATAAAAAATGAGTGTTTTTGTAAGTGATCTTTTTTTGACGTGTGACCAGAGCACGCGATAGAAGCGGCCTACACAACAACAACAACTTGTGTATCTTGCATATGTATCGAATTCAAGTAGCTCGCATTTGTTGTTGTTGTTGTTGTTGGATTATGTAGGAGCAACGCTAGGAGGCCGTCAATGGCCCATTAGCACACCCATCTCCATGACGCCTTCCTGTCTAGGGCCGCGAATTAGCCAAAGACCTTTGGAAGAACGCCATTTATAATCTAGGGCAGCGATGGCACGAGAAAATCCATCGAAAGAGAAGTCCTCGGTCTAGTGTGTCCATCAAGAGTCGAACCCACAAGGGGCCGATTCTTTACCACTAGGCCATACGCTGTCCCCAGCTCGCATTTAAACTGAATTGTAATCTCCCAGTGCCGGCGACGACGACCACGGCACCTCCGCCGCTGGGCGGCTTTCGCTGTCCTGACGGCCGCAACTCGGCGAAAATCTGCAACAGCGACCTGGACTGCACGTTTGGCGACCAAGTCTGCTATCAGAACTACTGCTGCAGAAGTGCGTTTTTTTTTGTTGGCAAAATGCTTTAACGGCCCTTTTAATAGTCGGCGTTCATAAATATACCTACTAATATCGAGAGTGGTGCGCGAACGAGGAGTGATTTTTAATTGGTGAGAATGTCGGCGAATGATACTAATATCTTCGGCTGGTGTCCTCACTGATCAAATCTCGCTTCGGTTTGTACAGCCATCACTTGACGATGCTTGTTTTGAACAGCGAACTCAATGCTATAATTTTTAAGGCTGTCGGAAGCAACGAGCGGACAGTCAAAGGGCCAACAACTTTGCAATCGGCATCTACTACCCAGCGTGTGTGCCCAATGGTGCGTTTCTGTTTTTTTCTCGCCCGTTCTCTGCAGATGCCGTTCAAATGTCGCCTAACGTGCTGAATCTGTAGAAAAGTCGTAACAGACGTTTCAAAAAATCTGCATAAATGATGGTTTTCGATGCACTACTTTTCATTAGAAGTGTATTATGGGCAACTTGAATAAAAATCCCCATCCAGACTTGGTTTCGAGACACTTGGTTTTGAGATTTCTTGACCCAAGATTTTGCTTGGTTGCACAAGTTTGCGAAAGCACACTACACGCAACGCACGCCTGTGCCTGTCCTGCCGTCGTTCTAAAGGCCGATTTATAACCGTGGGACACGGACACATAATTCGGGGTGCCGGGTCTTTCTCCGGCAGTTACAAATCGGCCTTAACTCGCTGCTCCTTTATCCTTTTTACCGAGTGCCCACATTCTGCTGCAGGACTGCACTTTGCGGCTCAGCAGCAGCACAACGCGCAGCGGTGGTGCGTGACGCGCTACGGGGTCGAAATCCCCAACACGCGACCCCCGCAGCGGTCGTGCGACGAGGAGCGGCTGATCTACGCCGGACAGACGGTGCCCCCGCCCACCTGCTTCAGCAGCAGACCCGGCACCTGCCCCGCCAGCCAGGGCGGCGCCAGCAGCTCAGCCAGCAACGACTGCAAGTGCGTGGTGGAGCGATTGGAGAATGGCTTGTGTGCACTGGCGGATCCAGGATTTTCCGACAGAGGGGGGGGGGGGGGGAGAAGGTCGTTTTGTTCACCGCACAAACTATGTATTTTTGTAAATTCAAGAAAATGTACAGAAATATTTACAGAAAAATTAAATTTTTATTTTTGTATGGTACTGTCTGCAAATGTGGGTGTTTCGCCTCCACCGCCTCCACATCATGCTTGCAGTTTGCTTGAGACTGAATGTTCTCGCAGTGTCAGTGTACCTACTTTTTATAGGAATGTTTCAATTGCATTCGAAATCAGGGGAACACGCGTTCTTAGCCGTTCGGCGCAGAAGAAAAGTGCACGTCAAATGTCTAAAATTCTGAAGATAAACTGTACAAAGCGTTTCACGTGAACTACACGTGCCTGTATTACACCAACGTACACTGGTATGCATCAGAAAACAATTGCCACTATACATGCACGTATATCATGTATGTACCTACACAGTTTGCAGCTGCGATTCCGACTGTCCCGTCAGGACCTACAAGTGCTGCTCGACTAGCAGTGGTCGACGGTGCATCGCTCCATCTGGTGCGCTACTTTATGCTTCTCTGCTGCTTGTTGTGTTTTTGTCGCTGCCTTTTTCTGTTGCATCATTCGTGTTTTTTTTTGGTGGCGGCAACTGGTGGTGGTACAGCTTCATGCGTTATTCCTTTTTTTGGTGCAGTGTCCAAGCCGGGCGACTGTCCCAAACGCATGGCCGACTTGGATCTGGAGATGCGCTGCAGCAGGGACCAGGACTGCCCTGGGCGGTCCAAGTGCTGCAGCAGCATCGCTGGACTGCGCTGCAGCAGGGCCTATGAGACGCAGCTCAAGAAGCCAAAGACGGGCGCCTGCCCTCGGTTCAAAGTGCCCGCTGCTGCAAGGGTGCGCAGGTGCATCTCCGACGCCGACTGCCAGGACTTGGACAAGTGCTGCTCGACCAACGTTGGCCAGATCTGTATACTGCCGGACCAGTTGGACAGCGATCGGCCCAAGCCTGGAAAATGTGCCAAGCCGATTGGGTACACTTTGCCAGCCGCCTCTCTCTGCAGAAAAGACACGGACTGCCCTGGACTGCAGAAGTGCTGCGCTCTGAAGGACGGCACAATGTCCTGCAGCGAGGCAGACTATTCACTGAGATTGAGAGGCTGTGCGGACTTGAGAGACCCAGAACTGAACGCTGGCAGCAAGTGTCGCAGTGATAAAGACTGCAGCGAGTCTGGAAGGTGTTGCTTGTCCTTGTCCGGTCCAAGGTGCTACAGTAACAGTGGTGGGTGTGCTATGGTCTTTGCAATGGCATGCGTGTCGCATGGCATTTTGTGCTCACCGCTCACCGCATGCCCCCACCGCAGACAGAGGATGCTGGCTCCTTCCAACCCGCTCCCATGCATGCATCGCCATTTAGGTTCTACTGTCGTGGTCACTTGCGGGCCCAACGAGGTGCCCGTCAGCTGCAAGAACCCCTGCCAGGCGCAGTGCAACGACCGCAACCGCGCTCCCTGCACGACGGTCTGCGAGCCGGGCTGCCACTGCAAGACGGGCTACATTCGGCAGACGAGCAGCGAGTTCTCCAGCTGCGTTCCCATCTCCTCGTGCACCGCCTGCAAGCCGAACCAGGTCTACAACCCGTGCGGCGGGGCCTGCCCCATCGGCTGCGACAACGTCAACAGTCCGCCCGGGATCTGCACGCTCCAGTGCGTGGCTGGCTGCTTCTGCGCCAGCGGCTTCCTCTTCGAGAATGCGGCCGACTGGCGCAACTCGAGATGCGTCCGCCGGAGCCAGTGCACCGCGCAGCCGCAGCGCTGCACCGACCACGACAAGACGTACAGCGCCTGCGGCTCCAGCTGCCCGCCCAGCTGTGCCGATCCGTCGCCCACCTGCGTGCAGCGTTGCACCTCGGGCTGCTTCTGCAACGCGCCCTACGTCCTCCGCGACGCCAACAACGCCAACTCCGACTGCCTCCTGCCCCGCGACTGCCCGGCGGTCGACCGCTGCAACGACCGCACCAAGGAGTACCAGCCCTGCGGCACCGCCTGCCCCCTTGGCTGCAACAACCTCGCCTCGCGATTCTGCACGCCGTGCCAGTCGGGCTGCTTCTGCAAGAGCGGCTACGTATTCGAGGACGCCATCAACTGGCGCTCCTCTCGCTGCGTTCTCCGCAGCCAATGCGGAGGGCCCATTCGTGAGTTGGTCCTGTAGGTGGTCACGCTTCCTTGCGTCGCTCTCCCTGGGCTTAGTCGCTTCAACCCATGTGCTTCTCCGCGCGGGCGTCCACCCTGCACTTGGAGCACCGCCTCCTTGCTGCAGGTTCGGGTAGCTGCCCCCAAGCTAGCACCGCCGAGGCGCTTTACGGCAAGACTTGCTTGGAGGACCAGCAGTGCCCCACGGACCAGAAGTGCTGCAGGCCGGCAGGCCTGCCGGTCGGCAGCAGCTCCCGCTGCGTCTGTCCTCTGCTGAACCAGGAGTGGAAGTCGTGCGGCTCGCAGTGCCCTCCCAGCTGCGAGCGCCGCAGTCCCGTCTGCTCGGCAGTGTGTCAGGCGGGCTGCTTCTGCAAGGAAGGCTACCTGCTGAAAAACGGCACGGAATGCGTGCGCAAGGACGCTTGCGCGGCCAAAGAGGTCACGACGCCCAAGAAGAAGCCGTCCACGTCGTTCACGTGTAAGACTCTCAACGCCAAAACAAACCCGATGCTTGCGGTGGCGTCAGTCTAACCAGCAAATGTACTGCTTAGAGACGTTGACTTCATAAATTGCATAAAACATTTCAGCGGACGCCCACTCGGGAGTCGTGGTGGTGCGCAATGGCCTCGGCTTCATCAGTGGCCACATTCAGGCGACTGTGGAAGGGACGCACTTGCGCATCAGAGGCACCACCAACGGCGTACCCTTTGGTAGTCATTCCTTTTGATTGAACTTCTAAAATAGACAGATAAACTAAATTAAAACCGAATTCGCTGTTGCAGGCAACCACCGCGTGACGATCAATGAGTACGGGGACATGACGAGCGACTGCGCCAACGTCGGCCCAGTTCGTTATGACCTCGGAGTGGCCAATTCCAACTTCAACAACATGCGAATCGACAAGGTGCATGTATAGGAATGTTTATTGCGTTGTATATGTGTCTTGGCGTACAAGCATTATCTAATATCCCAAAATCGATGATGATGAGGAGATTTCTCTTTCCCCGAAAATCTTACTTCGTTTGCCCCCAGGATTACTTAGCTTGCTTCCAAATCGCAGATCTACTCACTCTGCCCCAAAAATTACTTCTCTCCCCAAATTCAATTGGATTGCTCTTTAGTGCACGTTCTAATGCTCACACTGTCCAAAAAATTACTCTGCCCCAAAACACGAAGCCACAATTGCTTGTCTCTTCGGACGTCCGTAACATACCTGTAACTGGGGGGGGGGGGTTTGGGGGGGGGGTTGCCCTCCCCCCACTTGCTGGTTTTGACCCTACCCACGCCCCCCCCCAACCCCCCCCCAGAAATTTGAAACTGAAAATGGTAATGTGTTTTGTATGGTGCTTTTGAGCAAAAATCGCCCAAAAAGTACCTATATTGGGTTATTTACAGTGTATTTTGACTAAAAAGTGCCTATTTTAGGGTTTTTACAGTGTATTTTTGACTAAAAATCAACCAAAAAGTGCCTATTTTTTTCCTCCCCAACCCCCCCCCCCCCTCCTCCAGATTTTCCCACCCCCCCCCCCCCCCCACCACCCCCCAGAAAGTGCCCGAACCCTCCCCCCAGGTCCAATTCCCGGTTACACCTATGGTCCGTAAGATTTGAGGACAAACGAAATAATACTCTTCATCTTGACTGGTGTCCACTGCAAGTAGTACATCAGTCCTGAAAAACAGCCGCAAAAAAAATGCAAAGCAGTTAGCCGACAGCGATTCTATTCCAGCTGGTGAATCCCACCGAGTTGGGCGTCTACTCTTACAATCTGGACACCACAGGCGCGACGAACGTCGCGCAGGCGCTGCTCAGTCGGGTGATCGGCCGATCGCTGGTGATCCATCGCGGCGATCAACCAGTTTCCGGGGGAAGCATCACGAACGCGATCGCCTGCGGCATCATCGGCATCGGCCGGCCCAGGACCAACGTGGTCAGCGTGGCCAAGGCCAAGTGATCCTCTCGGATCCGCGATGATCCGGGATCACTCACATAGTGATCGTAGCCGGGGCTTTAGACCCTTGACACCGTCACCGCGCCGATCTTCGCCTGAACTTTCGCGAATCACTCATGATCTAATGGCAGCACAGCTCTCGCCTTGCGCACCTCAGCATTCTTCGGCGCGTCCTTGGCACTCATTCGCACGCAACACACGCGTTTCCTTGTGCTGTAGCGTATTCGGCGCTGTTTTGCATGTCTGTGTCTACTAAGATAAATTGCCTGTTGAAGCATACAAAGGCTGGACAGGACTTCGAAAAGTTGCGGATTTTATGTGTCCTGCAAAAGGAGCTAGACAACTCTGCCACGCCTACGTCAACACGTATACCGTAAATCCCCCAATAGTGTCCCAGGGGGCACTATCCTTCAACCGCACCTTGCCTTGCCCTGGGGCACTATTGGAAGGGCTCTATACCTTCAACCTAACAATCTTCAATGCTCAATGCTAATTTCGTTGTCAAAAATTGCCAATTTTTTCGTGATTTTGATTACTTTTTCCCATTTAATGGTTCATTTACCATTCATACAGTATTTGCTAAAGCGTCTATTATTGGTTGGTAGTAGTGTGTATGTATAGACGATAATAGTGTACCTGCCACTTTATTTGTGTCCATAAAAGCCACGCGGCATGCCCTGTACTCCAGGGGGCACGATTTCCGCAATCAATTTTAATTTTAATTTTAATGCTTCATTTATATTTAGTCGTTCCGACTGCTATTTCAAGGCGTCTCGCCTGCTGACGCCAGCGAGTTAGCGCGTGCGTGCGTGCGTGCATGCGTGAGTCATCTGAACTTGGCGTTTCCACAATACTGACGCACGCACACGCGCAGTCGACACCTTGTTTTGACGATCAGTCGGTCAGACGCGCAGCGTTTTTCGGTCTCAAGAGGAAAGCGAGAAAAGAATGGAAACGAGGATGCTGACCGGATTTCTCTTGTTGCTGACGAGTGCTGTTGTCGCGCTGGTGCATCGACAACGTAAGTCTTATGGTATACCGACAAACGCACCATGATAGCTCCAAATACACAATCGATCCAACTACTAGGGCTTGCACGTACATAGCTGTGTGCATTTTCTATGTAGAGGTGCATATGCGAACACTTTAACATTCGTCACCGGCACGCGCGCGACCAAAAACCCTCTGCCTGGCAGCTCGCAAAGCATTGTAGCCGCAGGAGTAGCAGCAGTCGTTGTTGGCCATGGCTAGGGTGATCGGTTCAGGACAGTGCGAGGCGAACAATTCCTGCCGGAACTGCGGCGACAACCGCTACTCCTACTACAAGTGCAGCAAGCCGGCCGATTGCTTCAGCAACGAAGTCTGCAGCAACGGCTTCTGCTGTCCCGGTGGAAGGGCGTGTGCCCAATTTCCGTAGAGCTGCTAATTCGACCAAGAACGCATAGAGCAATCAAAAATGCATCATTTGCCCGAAAAACAGCGCCACAGGCAAATTTTTGCAAGTTCTGCAACAAAAATGCTGCATAGAAGCCTCAAAGTGTATTGTTTGACGGTAAAAACCAGCGCCGCAGGCATTTTTTTTTTGCAAGCTCTACAAGAATATGCCCTTTAGAGGCCGCAAAATACCAACTTTGCTCAAAAACAGAGCGCCGCAGCAAACTTTTTTTTTTGTGGGGAAATCGGGAAATGTTGTAAGGGTCTGTTGCAAAAATCGCCTCTCTAAAAATTTTGGGAGGGGCAAGCGCCCCCAGGGCTGGCCCGGACTATCTGGTGGGCTGGGCCGGGCCGACATCTTCAGGCCCATGCTCATTCCTAGTAGTCCTAGTAGAGTAGCAACAGTCGTTGTTGGCCATGGCTCGGGTGATCGCTTCAGGGGAATGCGAGGAGAACAATTCCTGCCTGGACTGCGGCAACAACCGCTTTTCCTACTACAAGTGCACCAATCCGGCCGATTGCTTCAGCGACGAAGTCTGCAGCAAGGGCTTCTGCTGTCCCGGTGGAGGGGCGTGTGCGTTTGCTACCGTTTCGACAGCGATACAGACTGGGTGGGTGGGGGGGGGGGGGTGAGGGGCGTTGGTGTCTCCACTCTCCACTTTGATATCAACCGCCCAAACCCCAGAATTGTTCTAAAGTAGCTTCAACCTAACAAAATGATAAAACAGTGTTTTTTTATTGCAAGTGTTCTTTCTTGATGCGTGACCATAGTCAACACGCGATAGATGCGGCCCATGCACAGCCACACAACAACAACAACAACAACAACAACAACAACAACAACAACAACAACAACAACAACAACAACAACAACAGCAACAACAACAACAACAACAACAACAACAACAACAACAACAACAACAACAACAACAACAACAACAACAACAACAACAACAACAACAACAACCAGTGTACATTCCATATCAAATTCTAGTACAATAGCTTGCATTTAAACTGAATCTAAATCGTTCAGTACCTGTGACAATGACTTCGACGACACCACCGCTGAGCGGCTTTCGCTGTTCGGATGGTCGGAACTCGCCAAAGGTCTGCAGCAGCGACTTTGACTGCGACCATGTCTGCTATCAGAACTACTGCTGCAGAAGTGCGCTTTTGGCCAATGCTTCAATGGCCCTTAAAAATAGTCGCCGACATTAGTTTGTCCACCCGTCACTTGACATTTATCGATTTCGACAGGGAACAACGCAATGCGATGTATATTTTCAGGCTGTTGGCAGCAACGCGCGGACAGCCAAAGGGCCAACAACTTTGCAATCGGCATTTACTACCCAACGTGTGAGCCGAACGGTGCGTTTCTTTTTTTCTTTCTTTTGCCTGTTCTTTGCAGCCTTGTCTTCAGGTAAGACACGTCGTGCAAATGTCAACTAACACGCTGAATCTGCAGACAAGCTGTGTAACAGACGTTTCAAAAATCTGCATAAATGATGGTTTTTGGTGTACTACGCTTCGTTACAAGTGTATCATGGATGGGCAACTTGAAGAACAAAATGTCCCCCATCCAGAGGTCGCTCTTTGTGGTTTTGAGATTCCTTGACTGAAGATGCTGCTTGGTTGAAAAAGTTTGCACACACCATACCCATACACACATACACACTGCACACTACACGCACGTCTGTGGAGGGGTGGATCTAGGAATTATTTCTAAGGGGGGGGGGCGCAACTTTCGGCCAAAATGTTAGCTTCCCTCTGAAAATTTCGCAAGTTGAGCGCCGCAGGGGGTCTTTTTGCGTGTCAACTATGACAGCTACACCCATTTGCTGCTGTATTCAATTGCGCCGCAGGCAAAAATTTTGCAATTTTTGCGGTGTTTAGCAGTGGCGTAGCCAGGATTTGGTTTCGGGAGGGGGCACAGATTTCCAACTAACAGGGTCTCCCTGTTGCGCCGCAGGCAAAAATTTTGAGATTTTGGGCTACTTTCGAACATTTGAACCTATTGAGGGGTATAGCCCCACTACCGCTCCCCTTGGCTACGCCACTGGTGTTTAGGAGCAAACTTCGCGTAGCGCAAGTTTAGAAATGGCGCCACGGCGACCATTTTTGTAATTTTTCCTTAACATTCCAGCAAAAAATGATTTATTTCAGCTCAACAGAACGCGCTGCTGGCGAATATTTGGTTTTTCGACATTGCTCTGAGCATGTTTTCCCCAAAAAATGTTGGCATGTCTTCAAATCGCGCCGCAGGCGAAAATTTTGTATGTTAACTACCACATAGCTCCAAAACAAAAATTGAAGCAATTTTCCATTTATCTTGGCTCGAAAGAATGAGCAACAAGAAATTTTTAGTTCTGAAATGTACTGATACGCAGTTTATCCAAATTGGGCGAAACTTTCAGATTGGATTATAGCTTGGCCCTCGACCTAGCCCCCCCTTTACGCGCTTTCTTCGACAGACAGGAGACACGCTCTCGCCTTACCCAATTCTGAAGGGACGCGCTGCCTTGATAGATCCCTTTGTCGGAACTTGCTGTATACACAGTACAGCGCCGCAGGCGAAAATTTGCCGCTTCCAAGTGCGATATTCTAAGCGAAACAGTTACAAATTTAACAGCTTCGCCCCTCTACCCTCTTCACGTGCCTCCCTTCGCAATCCACGACTTTGTTCACAGGGGTACCTTGTTGAAAAATATTGGCTGTCCCGGCCCTCTAGCGGGGTAGGGGGGAGGGCCCCCCCCCCGGCGCCTAGATCCGCCTTTGCGTCTGTGCCTATCCTGCAGTCGTTGTATGTAACTCGCTGCTCCTTTATCCTTACCGAGTGCCCACATTGCGCCGCAGGCCTGCACTTCGCGGCGCAGCAGCAGCACAACGCGCAGCGGTGGTGCGTGACGCGCTACGGGGTCGAGATCCCCAACACCCGACGCCCGCAGCGGTCGTGCGACGAGGAGCGGCTGATCTACGCCGGACAGACGACGCCCACGCCCACGTGCTTCCGCAACCGACCAGGCACCTGCCCCGCAAGCCGGGGCGGCGCCAGCAGCTCGGCCTGCAGCTGCGATTCCGACTGTCCCGTCAGGACGTACAAGTGCTGCTCGACTAGCAGTGGTCGACGGTGCATCGCTCCATTTGGTGCGCTTCATGATTTGGCTCAGCTGCTTTTCGTATCTTCTGTTTGGGTTGCCGTCTTTTTTCTGTTGGTTTTTTTTTTGCCGTCTGGTGGCCGCTAGCTTGATGTTTCGTTCCTCGTTCGGTGCAGTGTCCAAGCCGGGCGACTGTCCCAAAAGCATGGCTGACCTCAAACTGGAGATACGCTGCAGCAGGGACCAGGACTGCCCTGGGCGGTCCAAGTGCTGCAGCAGCATCGCTGGTCAGCGCTGCAGCAGGGCCTATGAGAGGCAGCTGAAGAACCGGAAGACGGGCTCCTGTCCTCGGTTCCAAGTGCAAAGTGTGCAAGGTGCACGGTTCCACTGCAAGGGTGCGCAGGTGCATCTGCGACGCTGACTGCCGGGACTTGGACAAGTGTTGCTCCACCAACGTTGGCCAGATCTGCCTGCTGCCGGACCAGCTGGACAGCGAGCGTCCCAAGCCTGGGAAATGTCCCAAAGCGATTGGGTACACGGTAAAGTCCCGTTATAGCAACAATCCAGCCATCTCCTGCTGAGCAGAGTCTCGCTATAGCAAGCAAGATGGACGCGATAGATAGAGGGCAGTCCCGTTATAGCAACACCGTATCTCAGTCCGAAATACAGCATGGTTGGCTCCCTATTGGATGCATTGGATGCGTTAGCGATGCACGCGGACTCGCGCTGACAATCGGGCGACATTTATCGGAACATGCAGACGGGCCAAAACAGTGGGAGTCCAGACGATGGGACGGGCAGCATATTAGTGCGCTGTGCAGTGGGCATCACTTGTCTGTCATCAGTGTTGCGTTTCAATGGAGTTCGGAAGTGCCACTTTTGCTCCTACGAAGTATAACCCGCTTGGGTTAATCGTTTACCCAAGCAAAGCGCACCGTGGCCGCTGCTATCACTTCTCCATCCAAAACAAACAGCGGCGGGTGTGGAAATGCGTCCAGTGCGACACCCTGTCGAACTCCGCAAGAAGAAAGGAGGAGCTTTCGCCGGGGCCAGTGCCCACGATCCGCCTGGACGACAACAACGTCATCCTCTCCGACCCTGATCACCCCAAGAACGCGCACTACTGTCAGCCCGTCGACAGCGCCGCAAGCGCCGCTCAGACCTGTGACCGTTCGGCACGGTACAACGCTTTCGTCGCTCTTCAGTTGTCAATGGCAACGCCATGACTTTCTCGAATCGTGTTAGGTTTGACCTGCGGACGAGCGGCAAACGGCCTCGTCGAGCGCACGAGGAGGCTGAGGCGAGCATCGTTGTCGACTATGCCGGCGACGCTGCTACTCGTCAAGCGGTTCAACTGCACTTGAGGCCCTTCGACAAGGTCCGTTCTTCCTACTACCGGCAACAAGTGCCATACTTTGTGACGTATCGTGTCGTGCTTCGTTAAGCGTCGTGTCAGTGTCGCTGTTGTTAAATTCGTGCGCGCCGCATTTGGACAAATAAATTGGAGCATGACCATTAAACGAAACGATACGGTATCTTGAAGTTGCTATAGCGGGACCCTTCGTTGCTATAGCGGGACTCCCTGATCTTATCTGTCAGATCTATTTTGCTATAACGGGACGTTGCTATACCGGGACGGAACCGGGTACACCCTGCCAGCCAGCTTTCTCTGCAGAAAAGACACGGACTGCACTGGACTACAGAAGTGCTGCGCTCTGTCCTGCAGCGGGGCAGATTACTCTCTAAGGTTGAGAGGCTGGTGCAGACTTGAGAGACCCTGAACTGAAAGCGGGCACCAAGTGTCACGGTGACAAAGACTGCGGCGAGTCTGGAAAGTGTTGCGTGTCCTTGTCTGGTCCAATGTGCTATAGTGGTGGGTACCATTGCAGTGCATGCAATGTCATCATGTGTGTCGCATGGTCAATGCTACATGTATTTGGTGCTCACCGCTCACCGCATGCTCGCCGCAGGCATGGGATTCTGGCTCCTTCTAACCAGCTCGCATGCATGCATTGTCATTCAGGCTCCACTGTCGTGGTCACTTGCGGCCGTAACGAGGTGCCCGTCAGCTGCAAGAACCCCTGCCAGGCGCAGTGCAACGACCGCAACCGCGCTCCCTGCACGACGGTCTGTGAGCCGGGCTGCCACTGCAAGACGGGCTACATTCGGCAGACGAGCAGCGAGTTCTCCAGCTGCGTTCCCATCTCCTCGTGCACGGCCTGCAAGCCGAACCAGGTCTACAACCAGTGCGGCGGAGCCTGCCCCATCGGCTGCGACAACGTCGACAGTCCGCCCGGGATCTGCACGCTCCAGTGCGTCGCGGGCTGCTTCTGCGCCGCGGGCTTCCTTTTCGAGAACGCGGCCGACTGGCGCAACTCGCAATGCGTCCGCCGGAGCCAGTGCCCAGCGCAGCCGCGGCGCTGCACCGACTCCGACAAGACGTACAGCGCCTGCGGCTCCAGCTGCCCTCCCAGCTGTGCCGATCCGTCGCCCACCTGCGTGCAGCGTTGCACGTCCGGCTGCTTCTGCAAGGCTCCCTACGTCCTCCGGGACGCCAACAACGCCAACTCCGACTGCGTCCTGCCCCGCAACTGCCCGGCGGTCGACCGCTGCAACGACCGCAACAAGGAGTACCAGCCCTGCGGCACCGCCTGCCCCCTTGGCTGCAACAACCTCGCCTCGCGATTCTGCACGCCGTGCCAGTCGGGCTGCTTCTGCAAGAGCGGCTACGTATTCGAGGACGCCATCAACTGGCGCTCCTCTCGCTGCGTTCTCCGCAGCCAATGCGGAGGGCCCATTCGTGAGTTGGTCCTGTAGGTGGTCACGCTTCCTTGCGTCGCTCTCCCTGGGCTTAGTCGCTTCAACCCATGTGCTTCTCCGTGCGGGCGTCCACCCTGCACTTGGAGCCCCGCCTTCTCGCTGCAGGTTCGGGTAGCTGTCCCCAGGCTAGCACTGCCGAGGCGCTTTACGGCAAGACTTGCTTGGAGGACCAGCAGTGCCCCACGGACCAGAAGTGCTGCAGGCCGGCAGTGCTGCCGGTCGGCAGTAGCTCCCGCTGCGTCTGTCCTCTGCTGAACCAGGAGTGGAAGTCGTGCGGCTCGCAGTGTCCGCCCAGCTGCGAGCGCCGCAGTCCCGTCTGCTCGGCCGTGTGCCAGGCGGGCTGCTTCTGCAAGGAAGGCTACCTGCTGAAGAACGGCACGGAATGCGTGCGCAAGGACGCTTGCGCGGCGAAGGAGATCACGACGCCCAAGAAGAAGCCGTCCACCTCGTTCACGTGTAAGACTCGCCGCAAAAACCCGATGCTTGCGGTGGCGTCACTCTCTAACCAGCAAATGTACTGCTTAGAGACGTTGACTTTATAAATTGCATAAAACATTTCAGCGGACGCCCACTCGGGAATCGTGGTGGTGCGCAACGGTCTCGGCTTCATCAGTGGCCACATTCAGGCGACTGTGGAAGGGACGCACTTGCGCATCAGAGGCACCACCAACGGCGTACCCTTTGGTATAGTCATTCCTATTGCTAGAATTTCTAAAATTTTATATACAGTTCCGGGCAGATGTCGGGTGGGCTCCCGGGAGTAAAAGCTCCCAGGAGCGCTCCCGGGAGCCCAAGGAGCCGATTTGGCTCCCCACAGTATAAGATACAGGAAAGGGAAGGAGCGACCCGGACCGCGCGGTGGCCGGGCGGAGCTCCCTCCTGCGGCGCGCGCGCGCGTCGTCCTTCCCTTTCCGCTCTCCAAACTCGTCCCCTTCTTTGCTGACGTCACAACCCAAGCCGAGTTTGAATGCGGATTGGCGTAAAACATGTGCAGTTGTGCACATGTGCGTTTGCTACAACTGATTAACGGACATTGCGTTTTTGTTTTGCAATAGTTAGTACTTTTCGAGTCGTTGCTGAAAATCATTCTTCTGTTGGGGATGTTCTGGTCGAACAGCTTTGCCATTGACGACACGACAACGACATTACCAGCTCAATGACATGATGGTGGCTAATCGTTTAGTTAGGCGGACTTCATTCAACTGCCGACACAACAGGCGCTACTACCACAAACAAAACGCTGCAAACGCTGGAAGCAGACGCAACGACTGTGGCTGCAGCAGCTGCTAGGAACGTGATACTGCCGAGACTGCACACAGCATTTGCATCGCATTCATCAATTTTTGACGTTTGCATCAATCGCACTTCGTGTCTGTTGAATCCCTGGCTTGGACATGTCGGCACTCAGCTTGAACTTGAACTCTCGATTCTCGTGGCACTTCTAAACGCACAGCGCAGACGACACTCACACAGAAGTACAGCACTAACTGAGCTGACACAAACAAACTAGGGAAATGGCATTGGCATTTGCTTACGCAAATCTGTAGCATGATCTGTACGTACAACGCGAGCGCAGCCATTCTCTCTCAGCAACATGTAGCGTGTAACATGTAGCAGGACATGTAGCGTTCAACGTCACTGCACCTCTGCTTGCTGAAGAGTGCAGCCACGATAGAACCAAAGAGAGAACCATTGGTTGAACAGTCACCGAGCATCTCTTCGTCCATGCTGATGTATCGAGCTTGTAGAATCGGTTGAGACAAAGTTGCTTCACAAAAGCAAACTCGAAACGTGACGTGCGCAAATTAGAGAATAGTCTGTTGTCAACTTCAACCAAATCCAAATTCAAACAGCATTGGCTTGGGTTGTGACGTCAGCAGAGAAGGGGACGAGTGGTGAGAGGGGAAAGGGAAGGAAGGACGCCGCGCGCGCGCGCCGCAGGAGGGAGCTCCTCGCGGGCGCCGCTCTGTCCGCGTCGTCCCTTCTCTTCCCTATCTTATAGCGTGGGGAGCCAAATCGGCTCCGTGTGCTCCCGGGAGCGCGCCCGGGAGCCAATTGCTACCCGACATCTGCCCGGTTCTGTAGGTATGCCTAAATAAACTAAATTACCGTAAACACTATAATTAGCCCCCCGGGGGCTAATTTTTTCGTTCGAGCTCTAGGAGAGTTTTTAATTATAGGGGGGGGGGGGTAATTATAGGGGGGGGTTATAAACTGGAAGTGTCGATGAGTGGGAAGATGTGTGGGCAAAAAGGCGCGTGGAGGCGATTTTTAAAGGAAAAAGGCGGTGTGCACACACGTTGGTACACTCTAACACACTCTCACACAGTCTCACATACACATACGTGTATATACATACACATACGCGACCATACATACACCCAGACATGGAAACGTGTGCCTTTTAGACGATGGTCCATTTAGGGAGGGAGCGTAATTATAGCGGGGGGGCTTATTAACTCAAAGTGGTCTTGGGCGGGTGTATTATTATAGGGGGGGGGCTTATTATAGGGGGGGGGGGGCTAATTATAGGGTTTACGGTAAAAACAAACTTGTTCTGCATTATCCGTTCTGCGTTCAGTAAACAAATTAAAAACAAACCTGCTGTTCCAGGCAACCACCGCGTGACGATCAACGAGTAAGGGGACATTACCAGCGACTGCGCCAACGTCGGCCAAGTTCGTTATGACCTCGGAGTGGCCAATTCCAACTTCAACAACATTCGAATCGACAAGCTGCATAAAGGAATGTTTATTGCGCTGTATATGTGTCTTGGCGTACAAGCATTATCCAATATCCCGAAATCGAGGATGTTGAGGAGATTTCGCTTTCGCCGAAAATCTTACTTCGTTTGCCCCCAGGATTACTTAGCTTGCCCCCAAATCGCGGATCTACTCACTCTGCCCCAAAAATTACTTAATCTGTCCCCAAATTCAATTGGATTGCTCTTTAGTGCACGTTCTAATGCTCACACTGTCCAAAAAATTACTCTGCCCCAAAACACAAAGCCACAATTGCTTGTCTCTTCGGACGTCCGTAAGATTTGAGGACAAACGAAATAATACTCTTCATCTTGACTGGTGTCCACTGCAAGTAGTACATCAGTCCTGAAAAACAGCCGCAAAAAATGCAAAGCAGTTAGCCGACAGCGATTCTATTCCAGCTGGTGAATCCCACCGAGTTGGGCGTCTACTCCTACAATCTGGACGCCTCTGGCGCGACGAACGTCGCGCAGGCGCTGCTCAGTCGGGTGATCGGCCGATCGCTGGTGATCCATCGAGGCGATCAACCAGTTTCCGGGGGAAGCGTCACGAACGCGATCGCCTGCGGCATCATCGGCATCGGCCGGCCTAGGACCAACGTGGTCAGCGTGGCCAAGACGAAGTGATCCGCTCGGATCCGTGCTGATCCGAGATCACTCACATAGTGATCGTAGCCAGGGCTTTAGACCCTTGACAGCATCACCACGCCGATCTTCGCCCGATCTTTCGCGAATCACCCATGATCTATGTGGCAGCCCAGTTCTCGCCTTTCGCACCTCAGCATTCTTGAGCGCGTTCGTAGCAAGCGCCCCCCTCGGGCGCAACACACGAGTGTTTCCTTGCGCTGTGTAGCGTATTCGGCGTTGTTGAGCTGTGCTTGTCCGCTTCGATGCAGGCAATTTCAATTTTTCTCCTTTATTTAGCCAAACATTTCAGTTGAATTTATTCTGCTTCGAACGGTGTTACAGACAACCGACAGTGTAACAGTTGAACCAGAGGGGAAGCTGCAGAGTGGGTGTGGCAGTGGTGGGGAGGGGGCTGCATTGTACTAGAAAGTTTGCGGTGAGCACGCAACGGCTGCGACGTTGTCAGAAGCTGCTACTGGGACTGAAACAGACGAAAAACGACGTCTATCATCCTAGGTTGTGGCGAAACGTTTCAGCGGTTCGTTAAAATTGTAGCTACCTTGTGGTACAGAGCCAATGTGCGAACTGAGAACTGTGCGACAACTGCTACTCCTACTATCACGTGCTGGGGGGGGGGGGGGGTGGTGGGGGAGGGGGGTTCTGCGGACATGGCGGGATATCACGTGCGGCCAGGTATTTGAGCTCGAGCTGACGCCGAGGAGGGGAGATCCCAATTGCGTTTGCCGACTGGCGGTCAATCGTTTTCTGTCTCCAACTGGCCGAGTTTTTGGCCCTCGCTCCCGCGCGCTATTTCCAGGCGTCTCGCCCGTCAACGCCTGCAAGTGAGCGCGTGCGTGCGTGCGTGCGTGCGTGCGGCGGTGAGTCACAAGACAGAGGCCAACTGAAATTGACGCGATTCCACTTCTGACGCGCACCTTGTTTTGACGACCAGTCAGTGAGACGCGCAGCGTTTTCGGTCTCCGCCGGAAAGCGAGAAAGGAATGGAAGCGAGGATGCTGACTGGATTTCTCTTGCTGCTGACGAGTGCTGTTGTCGCGTTGGCGCAACGACAACGTAAAGTCTTAGACTATGGCTTAGGCTTAAGCCCGCGCCACAATGTTCTGTCTTCTGGCTTCTGTCATCTGTCTTCTGGCTTCTGCCCTCTGTCTCTTGTGTCTTCTGGCTTCGGCACAAATCGCCACGCCGCAATGAGCTCTCTGACTCTCATAATTGCGCGTGGTCCTAAAGCGCATTACGCGTAGGACCGTAGTGCAGAGCGCGATAATGCGGTGGATAGGCTTTCCCCTTAAAGGTAGAGCGTTCCCCTAATGCGCGCAAATTTAAAATATGTACGTTTACGCCGCTTACAAGCGACACACTCCAATCGTTGCAGTGCAATTAAATGCAACTCAATCTTCTTACCAATTAAAAGCCTGCGGTGGCTGTCCCTATTTCCAAATTAATTAGAAGTTGTTCAAACTTGCGGCGCAACTCTTCCGGGCTTCCATCTCAAACGCACCACATTCTAACGGCCGTATGCGCATTGTTCTGGCACGCGTTACTGTTACTGGCGCAGGCACACAACAGCACAGCACACTACATCGCCGTCACGACGTCGAAATGTCCGCAGAGATTTCGCACGTATATGCCTGGGCGCGTGTTCAGATCGTTGGACGGTATATCGTAGACTCCGTTTCCGCCCGGGAAGTGAACAGCCCATTCGAGGCGGCCGTTGCCAACGGCATTGTAAGCAAAGAGATTCACGTTGAGCCAGTTGGCCGCGGCCCAGCACTCGAACTCGGTGGCGTCTACTCCGTCAGAGCGCAGGTCGCCCACCGGCCGGCGTTTGCCCTTGACGAGATCGTACCGGTTCATCAGGTACTCTTCGGCAGACGAGAAGTTGTCGGCGTAGCCGGCCAGCGCGTCCCAGTTGTCTTGGATGAACTGGCAAAGCAGGGACCGCAGGCGAGCATACGCAGACTCGTCTCCCGAGATGACGTAGCTCAGGGAGCGAAAGAAGCAGTCGCCGCCGCCACCGATTGACTGCCGACTTCTGGGGCTCGTCAGGTTGCTGAAGATCGCGCCGTGGCGCGACTCATCGGACGACGATCGGTTGAACCGGATTAGCAGCTCTTGGCATTTCTGCTGCTGCCACGCCGAGTCTGGCGGCGCAAATTTGTAGAGACGCAAGACCGTGGGGACTGGCGGCGCCGATCTGGACGCTGGCGGTCTTTTGACGCCGGCCAGGGAGCTGCCCGCCGACGGGGGCGCCGACCGGCACAACGGAGGCCTGCTGACGGTGCGACGCTTCTTGGCCCGAGATCCAGTCGCCTCCCTCCTTCCCCGTCGCCCACAGCGGACGCTTCCGGCCGCGGCTGTTCTTCCGTCCCTGGCCGCCGAGAATTTCTGCTGGTACTTCTCAAGCTTGTCGTTCAACTCGACGTACACGGTCTTGACGGGTCGTGGTCTTGTGCCCGGCCGCTCGAGTTGGTCAATCCTCGTCTGCTGCTGGAAGTGGCGCCGGTGGAGCTGCTGGAGAAACGTTGACAAATGCGGGTTCCTCAAGTTCCATCTAAAACTTGTGAAAGTCACGCCCGTGGAGCGTCGAACGACCTGACGTGACGCACCTGGCCATGGCCGAGTGGTACGCCTCGGCTGCGTTCGTCGTCCGGTCCCTCTCGGTGAACCAGTGGTTCAGCAAGTCCGTGCCGATCTTCTTGAACCAGAACGTGTCGACGTAGTCGCGGAAGGCGAGCAGCTCGGCCTGCGGCCACTCCGTGTAGCCGGGCGGTGGCAGCCAGTTGGGCGGGCGCGGTGGCGGCTGGCTGAGGAACTGCTCCCAGACGAGGCTCATCAGATCGGGAGGCAGCAGGGGCAGGGCGCAGATCTGCCGAACCCACTCCCAGATCATGGTGTGGGGCTGGTAAAAGCGCCACAGACCCTTGCGCTTCGCCTGCGAGAGAACCGCCTTCGTGAAGTGAAAGAGGCAGCCCCTCAGCTGAAAGAGTCTTGTCGCACTCGTATCTAAGGTACGCGTTGGACAGTCGCACCTTTGCTCGACCGAAGCAGTTGACGACGGCCTGCATTTCGGCTTCTTCGAAATCGGTGAGGATGTGGAGGAAGGCGGGCTCGAGGCCGAGGCCCCGCCACGCCTCCTGGAGACTCGTGAAGACGAACGAGTAGGCGGCGGCCGTCTTGTTCGTCATGAGCGCGTGCACGAGCGCCACCCACTCTCCGCGGTGCTGAACAATAGCAGATCCAACTGCTTGCATGTCGTCGCACTTTTGGAGTCGACAACTGACCCTGCCGTGTACGGTGTAGATCTGAGAGAAGCCTCTGGGGGCGCTCTTGAAGGTCGCATCGGCTATCAGCTTGTCGGAGTGGGCAGCGACGAGGGAGGAGGTCTTTGTCGCTGGCGAAGACGACGACGCCCAACTCCCGACTCGAGGCGAGCAGCCATCTGTTCGGGACAACATTCGTTCGCAAATTATGACCCAATGGACGAGTGACACAAACCTTTCGTCAAAGCCGTGGACGAATCCTCTCAGGGTGTTTCTGTAAATAGAAACGTCGTTGAACGGGTCCTTGACGGATGGCGCCGACTGCCTGCGGACTCTGCTGAGGGAGGCGCGCGATTCGATGTAGGAAGGATACTGGGCAGTGACGCTGTCCGGTCCCACAAGTGGCAGTTCATCTCGGAATCGCTGAGCCACCTCCATGCACTCCATTTGTCCCTAAGAGTTTACTTAGTGCTTGCTTACCAAGTAGCTTAAAGGCAAAGGTTCGTGTGTACCTTTTCGTGGGCCACGCGCGGCTCCATTTTTCCTTCCTTGATGCGCTTTCTCGATAGCCGCTCCACTTGACGAATTTCCAGCTGGGAAGCGTGCTTCCGCCCACAGTTCTCGTGGTGGACGGCGCGCCCCCCTTTGCCGTACTCTGTCGTGCCGTCCGGACGACGGATAAGAGTCGGCGTCAAGTAAGTCAGCCGTTCGCCTCCGCTTTGCCATTTTCTGTACAAGCTGTCGCAGACGAGGCAGCGAAAGTACTCGTCGCCGGCCGCCGACACGCACACCAGCGTGTAGCTTCTATGACCCCCGTCTTCGCCCACAGAGATTACTCTGTTTTTCAGCTTTTTGTTCAGCAGCAGAGCCGACGACAAGTGACCTTCACCGGCCACCAAAGGTCGCGTTTGCAAGCCGCCGTGCCCGGTGGAGTAACGCGACACGTCGCGACGCGGCGTCGACACGTTTTTCGGTTGGCCGGGCTGGTTGGCGCGTTCGGCTGGCCGGTCCTTGTCGTCGACCCCTCCGACGGAGTCATCCAGCACAGAAGACAGAGGACAGACGGCAGCGGCGACGCTCGCTGCCGTTGAAAGACGCACTGCTGTCGACGAGCCGCCATCGACGCACGGCCGCACCGACACGTTGCTCAGCTGGCCGGCGAGTCGGCGGTCCTGGTCGACATTGACGACGGAGTCGTCCGGCAAAGGCTGACCGGAAGATGGACAACTAGCGGCGACGCTCGCTCTGGTGGCGCTCGCTGTGGCCGTTCTTGACGACGAGACGCCAGCGCTGCACGCCTGCACCAACGCGTTTCTCGGCCGGCCGGCGCGTCGGCACCAAAAATGCGGGTCGTTGAGACGCCGATAAATGCTCACAGAGCTGACCCGATGACCGGTCAACTTCTGAAAATATGCTTCTTCTGATGATGGACCACAAAAACAGGACGGTTTTGTGAAACTGACCGAAATACGCTCGGAAACCGATGTTACAGTTTCGGAAGAATTCTTTTCTCGACGCAAATTAAGCAACCGTTGAACGTCGTCACGCGCCCAAACCTGATCTTGCGTACCTTTTCTCGACATCACACCTTTGTAGGAAGTTGATGAAAACATAACAATTTAAATTCGCGCCTACCGTAGTTATCACCTTTTTCTACAGTAGTTATCAGATTTTTTTACAGTAGTTTTCAGTATTTTCTACCGTAGTTTAGGGGAACGTCACGACACGGATAATGCACGCCGCGCAGGAACGCCTAAACCATTCCGCGCGAAAGAAGGCGCGCGTATTTGAACACCTGCCTTCTGGCTCTGGACAAATTCACAATTCTAGAACCGAGGCAGAAGCCAGAGCCAGAAGACAGAAGACAGAGCATTGTGGCGCGGCGAGTCAGAAGCCAAAAGCCAGAGCCGGAACCCAGAAGCCAGAAGACAGAGCATTGTGGCGCGGGCTTTAGGCTTTATCTCCTGTTGCAGTGTCGAATGCAGACATTCTCCAAATGCACAATTGATTCAACCCCTACACTTGCGTGGTCTTATTGCAAACGGGGGAGCACTATTGTACCTATGTGAGGTGTCTTTTTTGAAGCGTTGGAGAAACGTAGTGGATCAATTCTTGTTTGTTTTTTTATTTATTTTCCAGATTTGGACAGTAGCTGTCGTCGACGTCACCCCTCTCATTTTAGCTACTGTATGTAGTGCATTCTATGTGTAGCTCTGTCGTGTACGTATGTACGCTAGTGAGGGAAAGGGAGGCGGTTGATCCGAGGGTGTTTTTTGGGAGGGGGGGTGCTTCTGGAGGATGTACGGTTAGCACACAATGTGCAGCGCTGTAAGCTCAAGCGGCTTCCGTACGAAAAAAAGAAAGACGCGGCTCAAAGTCCATTATGTATTCCATAGTTGCGAAATTAAAATTCTAGGTATATCATGGTAATGCTACTAATGCGTCTTGTTGGCGCTGCCCGGCACGGCAGCCCCAGACGCGACCGAAAACCCTGTTGCCTGGCAGCTCGCAGCACTGTAGCCACAGTAGCAGCAATAGTCGTTGCTGTCTATGGTTGGCGATCGATTCAGGCCAGTGCGAGGCGAACAATTCCTGCAGGTACTGTGGCGACAACCACTACTCCTACTACAGGTGCACCAAGCCGGCCGATTGCTTCAGCAACGAAGTCTGCAGCAACGGCTTCTGCTGTCCAGGAGGACGGGCGTGTGATTTTCCTACGGTTAGGGTATACAGACTGCAGGAAACAAGTTGGAGAGTGGTGTATGGAAAACATACCTGTAACTTGGGGTGGGGGGGGGGGGGCGGGGGGGCGTTTGTGTCCCCCACCCCCTCCCATACATGTAACCGGGTTTTTGAAGTGGAGGCGGGGTCTGAGAGACTTCTGGGGGGGGGGCGTGGGGGGGGGGGTACTCAGAATTGAAGAGGGAGGGGGTCCCAGAAGGGAAAAAAATGTTCCTAAATAGTGTCTAAATAGGCACTTTTCAGTCAAAAATAGGTCAAAAATGCGTTAAAATAGGCTAGAAATAGCGTTATTTAGCTGTTTTAAGGCCAAAATACACTGAAAAAGGCGAAAAGTACACTACACTGTACAATTTTAGACAAGTTGGAAAACTTCAGGAAAATTCTGGGGGGGAGGTCTGGGGGGGCTGGGTAGGGGTAAAATTCCGGCTGGGGCCCCTAAACCCCCCCCCCCAACCCCCCAGTTACATGTATGCCCCCTCCACTTAGAAGCCAACCTCCCAACCCCGGAATTGTTCTAAAGTAGTTTCAGGCCAGATAAAATGATAAAACTGAGTGCTTTGTAAGTGTTCTTCTTTGATGTGTCACCAGAGTCAACCCTCGCGACCTAAGCGGCGCACGCACGGCAACACAACAACAACAACAACCACTATAGTGTACCTACATTGTACACCGAATTCTAGTTTCGCTTTTGTGGCTTCCGCTGTCCGGACGGCCGCAACTCGGCCAAGGTCTGCAACAGCGACCTGGACTGCACGTTTGGCGGCGCCGAAGTCTGCTATCAGAACTTCTGCTGCAGAAGTGCGTTTTGGCAGATGCTTCAGCGACCGTATGTCATCTTCTTTAGCTTGTCCACCCATCACTTTACGTTTCTCGAAAGCGAATAGCGGTATATTTTCAGGCTGTCGGCAGCAACGAGCGGACAGTCGAAGGGCCAACGACTTCGCAATCGGCATTTACTACCCAGCATGTGTGCCGAACAGTGCGTTTCGTTTTCTTTCGCCTGTTCTTTCAGCCTCAAGTACATGTATAAGACACGCCGTTCAAATGTTAACGCGCTGAATCTGTAGAAAAGTTGTAGCGGACGTTTAAAAAATCAGCATAAATGATGGTTTTTGGTGCACTACTTTTCGTTTGAAGTGTATCATGGGCAACTTGAATAAAATTTCCCTTATCCACGACAGTCATACTTTGTGGTTTCGAGATTTCTTGACCCAAGATTTGGCTTGGTTGCTAGGGATGAGCATGGGCCGGGCCGCCCCGGCCCGGCCCCGCCCAGCCCGGCCCGTGGGCCGGGCCGGGCCGAAATTCCAGGCCCGTTTTGCGGGCCGGGCCGGGCCGGCCTGCGTTCTGAGGGTGCGGGCCGGGCCGGGCCGGGCCGGACGTTCTTTGCTGGCCAACATAGATGGCTACCTATGTAATGCATTGTAAGTATCGGCGACTATTCTGCACTGTATTAGCGGCTTTGTAAACTACGACGCGCGTCTTCAGCACTCAAAGCGCTTTAGCGCTACAGCCTACCAGCACATCAGACAGATGGTGGGCTTTGCTGCAGAATTTCCGCCTGCAGAGCCAAAGAAAACGAAATTCGCGGAACTGTTTGCTGGTAGCGGAACTTCCTCAGCTGCTGACGAGTTGAGCCGCTTCTTGGACACTTTTGAGCAGACTACAAAGTTGCACGCCTACTGGAAGACGGCCGGCGGCCGCTACCCCGCCTCGCGTCCATCGTGAGGAATGTGCACGCGACGCCCGCCATCTCGGCGCCTTCCGAGCGCCTCTTCTCGGCAAGCGGAGTCACGGTCACCAAGCGGCGCAGCTGAGCTACCTGTCAGACGTCAGACGCCTGTCTGTCAGAATTCGTTGGTCTTTCTCAACAGAAACTTGTGAACTGTGTGTCGATCGCAATTGCTTAGGCCGTAAAATGGTTGTAAACTGTGGCTGTAAACAGGTGGACGTCCCTTTACTGAATCCCGCGAATTCGAATTAGCATACGGTATTTCAGTAAATTGTACTCTGTACTTATTTAGTGTTGCGGGCCGGGCCGGGCCTGTGATTTTGAGCAATTGGACGGGCCGGGCCGGGCCGGGCCTGCGTTTTGAGGGTGCGGGCCGGGCCGGGACGGGCCGGACTATCTGGCGGGCCGGGCCGGGCCGAGATGTGCAGGCCCGTGCTCATCCCTATTGGTTGCACAAGTTTGCAAAAGCCCACTACACGCACGCCTGGTGCCTGCCCTGCTGTCGTTCTAAAGGCCGATTTGTAAACGTGGGACACGGACACACCATTCGGGGAGTCCGGGTCCGTGTCCGGCGGTTATAAATCGGCCTTAAGTCGCTGCTCCTTTATCTTTCTTACCAAGTGCCCACATTCTGCTGCAGGACGGCACTTCGCGGCGCAGCAGCAGCACAACGCGCAGCGGTGGTGCGTGACGCGCTACGGGGTCGAGATCCCCAACACCCGACCCCCGCAGCGGTCGTGCGACGAGGAGCGGCTGATCTACGCCGGACAGACGACGCCGACGCCCAGCTGCTTCAGCAGCCGACCCGGCACCTGCCCCGCCAGCCAGGGCGGCGCCAGCAGCCCCGCCAGCAACGACTGCAAGTGAGTGGACGCTTGGGTTGACCGGGAACAGTTCGAAAGGGGTGGTAGAAAAAGGGATGTTGCTAGGGTCATACGGCATATGTATTCGCACCAAAGTGGTAGGTACCTATTTTTCGTGTATACACACTACTACTAACCAAAAATAGTACGCTTCGGCTACTACTAGCGTTAAATCAACCATTAAATGGAAAAAGTGATTAAAATCACCGAAAAATGGTCAATTTTGACTGCGAAATTAGCATTGCCAATTACCTAAAACTTTAGGTTGAAAGTATAGAGCCGCCTCCAAAGTACTAAGTCCAAACTAATGAAAGTATAGTGCCCCTGGTAAGCAAAGTTGAAATAATAGTGCCTTGGGGGCACTATTAGAGCATTTCCGGTAACTACTTGGAAATGTTCCACTAGCTTTAGGAATATGGAGACGCATGCGGTTATGTAGTTCTGCTGGAGTTCGGTTCACAAAATGCAAAAGCTATTTTGCGCAAGTTTGCAGCTGCGATTCCGACTGTCCCGTCAGGACGTACAAGTGCTGTTCAACCAGCAGTGGCCGACGGTGCATCGCTCCATCTGGTGCGCTCTCTTTTATTTGTCTCCTCAGCTGCTTTTTGAGTCTTTCGTTTCGGTTGCTGCCTTTTCCGTTGCGTTTCCTTTTTGCCTTCTGGTGGCGGCTAGCTTCACGTTTCGTTCCTCGTTCGGTGCCGCGCGACTGTCCCCCAACGCATGGCTGACTTGGATCTGGAGTGCGCTGCAGCAGGGACCAGGACTGCCCTGGGGGGTCCAAGTGCTGCAGCAGCATCGCTGGACTGCGCTGCAGCAGGGCCTAGGCTATGAGACCCAGCTCAAAAAGCCAAAGAAGTGTTGCGCTCTAAAGGACAGCACAAGGTCCTGCAGAGAGGCGCAAAAAAAAAGAACAAACCGATGCTTGCGGTGGCGTCGCTCTCTAACCATTTGGTTCATATACAACAATGTTTTTGTGATTGTCTGTACAGCTTTGAGACGTTGACTTCATAAATTGCATGAAACGTTTTAGCGGACGCCCACTCTGGAGTCGTGGTGGTGCGCAACGGTCTCGGCTTCATCAGTGGCCACATTCAGGCGACTGTGGAAGGGACGCACTTGCGCATCAGAGGCACCACCAATGGCGTGCCCTTTGGTACAGTCATTCTTATTGCTAGAATTTTTAAAATTATATGTACGGTTCATTATATACGGTTTTTTATATACGGTCGTTTATATAATTATAGGGTTTACGGTATATAAACTAAATTTTACGACAAATTTGCAGGCAACCACCGCGTGACCATCAACGAGTACGGGGACATGACCAGCGACTGCGCCAACGTCGGCCAAGTTCGTTATGACCTCGGAGTGGCCAATTCCAACTTCAACAACATGCGAATCGACAAGGTGCATGGAGGAATGTTCATTGCGTTGTATATGTATCTTTGAGTACAAAGGAAACTAATGAATACAAAGACACGGCGGAGGAGTATTATTTCTGTTGTTCCTATATTTTACTACGGTTGCCCTCAGAGTTACTTAGCTTGCCCCGAAAATTGCGGGCCTACTCACTCTGCCCCAAAAATTACTGAATGGGACGGGCCCCCAGCTCGGGTTGTTTATTGTGTTGTATATGTTTCGTTGCGCACAAAGAAAACTAACGCCGAAATCGATCATGAATGATGTAGACTGAGAACGAGGAGTATATGTAAATTCTCCCGCCCCCAAATCTTACGGCGTTTTTCTCCAGGATTACTTACATAGTGTGTCCCAAAATTTACTTGGATGGGCTACTAATGATGGGATGGGCTCATTCTTTTCCTCTCTCCCCAAAATTACCAACTTTACTCTCAAAACACAAAACCACAATTGCTTGTCTCTGTCTCTGAATCAAATGAAATAATACTTCTCATAGTGACTTGTGTTCACTGCAAGTGCATATTACCTCAATTTGCCCAAAAATCCGCAGTGATTCCGACAGCGAATATATTCCAGCTGGTGAATCCCACCGAGCTGGGCGTCTACTCTTACAATCTGGACAACACTGGCGCGACGAACGTCGCGCAGGCGCTGCTCAGCAGGGTGATCGGACGATCGCTGGTGATCCACCGAGGTGATCAGCCAGTTTCCGGAGGAAGCGTCTCGAACGCGATCGCCTGCGGCATCATCGGTATCGGCCGGCCCAGGACCATCGTGGTCAGCGTGGCCAAGACGAAGTGATTCTCTCTGATCCGTGCTGATCCGGGATCACTCACATAGTGATCGTTAATCGTAGCCAAGGCTTTAGACCCTTGACAGCATCACCACGCCGATCTTCGCCCGAACTTCCGCGAATCACTCATGATCTACATATATAGTCTCGCCTTGTGCTCCTCAGCATTCTTCGGCGCGTCCTTGTTCTCTTCAGCACTCCTTTGTTGGCGTTTCCCTGTGCTGTAGCCAGTGGCGTAACCAAGGGGGGGGGAGGGGGGAAGCTTCCCCTCCCATGAAATTCTCCGAAGCTAAAATTTTTTAACTTGGTACCCTATGTTGCAAGAGTGCCAATCTGGGCATTTTTCTCAATTTCAATGCAAATAATGATGAAAACGACACTATTGAGCCAAATTTTCGCCTGCAGCGCATTGTTTTGCATTAAAAACCGTGAAAGTTCGTTACCCTACTCTAAAAAATTTGCCTGCAGCGCTATTTTGAGCACGGAAATCGACCGTTTTGACAACATTGCTAACGTTTTGGTGTGAATGTAGTCAGACAAACGAGCGCAAGCGTGTAAACAGATTGGATGAGAGAGTGTCTAAAGCTTCCCCAGCCGAAATGTCACAATGTCCAAAAAATTCGACAGGGTCCCCCCTGTTGCAAAATTGAGAATTTGGCCGAAATTGGACTCCCCCCCGAAATCAAGTCCTGGCTACGTCACTGGCTGTAGCTTTTTCTGGTGTGCCTGTGTGTCGGCTTTGATCAATTGCCTATTCAAGCATACAGCGAAAAACTGCACAAGACTTCCTACCGTTGCGGATTTATGCGTCGTGCGTGTTTTCAACGCCCCTTTCTGTCTTTTAGAAATCAGTTTTTAGAAATTAGAAATCAGTTGCAGATCTTAGATGTAGAATGTTACGACCGTATTAGCGGAAGCGTACAGTATTGTATGCTCAAGCATATTAGCGTACCTATGGACTGGCTTTTGCTCTGGCCGTCATTTCGGCTGCGATCGTATGAATATGCGCGGCCGTCTGGCGTCCAAAGCTTGCATCATTGTCTGCGCTCCCCCCCCCCCCCCCGCTGTGCCGGCTACGCTTGCCGACCGGTGCTTGCTTGTAACATGCGAGCAACATGCACAATGCAACTCGCGCGCACGCAAGAATGGCGTCCGGCTACCGGCACACGGGGGTGGGGGTGTGGGGAGCGGGATCGAATCACCGGGGGCCAAATCACCCCTCTCGCTGGCGCAAAGGGCACCGGCCAAACGGGCGACTTTTCTCAGGCGAGCGGGAGCCGCACATCCCTCTGCTCGATCGCATTTTGTAACTTTCTTTGACGGCAGTCGGTCGTCACTGCTTCCGATAACCGCCATAAAGGGGGCACTCAATCACTGCTGGGCCCAGCGAAGTTCCCGACCTTTGCTTGTAAAGAAGAGCTGTGCTGCATTGTTGCCTGGCAGTGATTGGGGCGCTGAATGCTGCCGCTGAATGAGAGATTAGAATCAACGATGATTGGGGCGCACGTTGTTCACCAGCAGCAGCAGCAGCAGCAGCAGGACCTGTGGTCGCCACGGCACGGCGTACAGGACTTTGACGACTGGCGACAGCAGCTCCACTTTCAGACGGTACGGTACGGCTGTAAAGTACCGTAAACCCTCTGCAAGCCTAAAGATTCCGTGGGAAGCTGTTTTGTTCAGAACGTTGGAGGTGGATGAGTGTAGTAATTTTTTTTTGGGGAGGGTAGTTGATTAAGGCATAAAGTCGATCTGAGGAGAGCCTTTAGGCCTTTCTGTACGAACACACTTTCGCACACTCTCTCACGCACTCTCGCATGTACACATGTGCACACACACATGTACACAATTAGAAAGCCGCGACACAGGCGCACTTTGCATCTCGAAGTCAAACTCTCTCTTTGTAAATGTTGCAAAGCCACCATAAACGAAATCACGTTAGTGCGCTGCACAATCCTTCTTGTTGGTCCTTTCAACAACCAATACATTGTTGTAACGAAGCAAAAGCATAGTGTGTGCACGCACTGCAACCAGGAGTCGTTCACGGCTAATGAAAAAGAGTAGGCGACCGAGTTGACATTTTTATTGTTTTACACATACATACATACACACCTATGTAGGTATATGTACCGGTAAATGTAATTCTGTGATGTGAGTGACGATAGTCTAGAGCTTGCAATTCGACACGTGTACGGCTCGGATTCCTGAGGTACAGGTACAATTAGCGATGTCACCAAAAATTGCTGATTAAATATTTTATTAATTTTTAAATAATAAAAAATTCCAAATAATTTTTTATTTAATTTTTAATTATTAAAATATTCGAAATAATTTTTTATTTAATTTTTAAAAGTTAAAGAATTCTGAAGAATTATTTAAATTATTTAATTAACTAATTTTTTAACTGGGTATTTTTAAAGTGTGCATTTGGGATGCATGTACATACTTCTGTGGTATCATGCATGCATGCAAGAATGCAACAAATCCATGCCCATCACCTTGGGGCTCCTGTGAGGTCATCTACTGTAAGGTGGAGGAACCATAGTACACCTTCTTCAAGCGCAAGCAAGTCTTTATATAAAGTGGACTCCTACACATTGTAGAGAAGTATCTAATGCGGTGCGCGAATGGCAATCCAAAAAACGTGCATGTCACGCCTCAATGAAGTAGACCCTTGAATTAAACTACCGAGCGGAACTTTGCATTTACCAATGTGTCAATTGGGCTGTAAGACGGGGCTGAGTGTGGGGTGGGGACTTAGATTTGTGATGGAGGGTTTTTGTGGCTACTTACGCGCACTATTTTGCACACACTCGCTCACACTTACCATCCAGCACACAGATTACTAATTTTAATTTACAGCGTCATATATGTCATGTGCTGAAAACACCACTTCCCTCCATTCCAATGTTTGCAATGGATGAGTCCATTCTAAAACTTACTGAAGTGATTACAAATGAACACACCCTCCACTGAGTGTGACAGGACTGAAAGGAAAGACAATAAATTTGATGGCAACAAAATGCCAATGATGATATGGTGGTAGAGGTAGACAAAATGAACACCAATAATCAATGGGAAAAGACAAACCTGCCCTGGACTACTTGAAAAGTCTATTAAAAAATCAATTTTTTAAGCGTGTGATCAAAAAATTGTTAAAAAAATATTGCAGAGAATTATTTATTTAATTTTTAACTTTTAAAAAATTCCAAATAATTATTTATTTAATTTTTAATAAAATATCTGCATGACAGAATTATTTTTTTAACAATTTTTGTTTTTTAATGTACTTAAAATATTATTTTGAATTATTTAATTAATTAAATTTTTATTTTTGGTGACATCGCTAGGTACAATTTTGGCTTCGCCAAAGCAGATCTGTTGTGGTTATAAACGCAAAAATTAGAAAAATTGTTCAGAAATTGAATATGGCTTCAGGATGACAGCGGCATGACTGGGCCATCGTACGAGACGATCGACACGCCCTCCGTCATCCAGACGGCCCCAAGGAGAGATAGCGAGTGTCGGGAGAAGGATGTGGTTGGCATTTTTTGGAATTTATCTATGTAGGCAAGAACCTTGCGGTCCTTCTTGTCTAGAACATTTTTACTGGTTGTTTATTTATCAAAACGTCTGGCACGTCGCATCCTGCCGTAAATCCTCCAATAGTGCCCCCGTGGAACTAATTTTTTTGTGGAATAAGAAGCACACGCAAAGCAAATACTCATAAGGTGCATATTTTTACCCATGTAAAGTGTATAGCCTAGCGTACCTTCTACACCCGTTGTTCACTATTGGTTGGCGCACTATTGGGGGGGAGGGGGGCTCTGCAAGCAGATTTATTGCTATAATTTGTCAACAAGACCTACCTATATAATGTATTGCCGGTTTTCAGTTGTGGAACGTTCACTCCAACGATAATCGCAAATTCTGACAGTGACACTTGTATCTTTTCTGAAACATTTTCAGACGCCCGACGTGCCAAGCGACCCTTGCGCCACGTACAATCCCTTTCACGCGGCATACCACGCCGGTGGCAGACAATGGGTGAGTTGGGAAAGAATTTGTTTGTGCAATCATCAAGAAATAACACTACATTCGCAATACGAATTGCACCCAACATTAAAAACCATTTCGCGCTGTTTAGTTCGACTCCTCCAGCGGCGCTTACCACCAGGCGCTAGCGGAGCGTCTGCCACCGATTACCGCCACCCCCTTTCTGCCCGTCCACTCTGCGGAGAGCCTGCAGGCCGCCCAGGCTGCAGCTTACTCAGCCGGGGCATTCGCACCGGCCATATACCACCCGCAACACCAGCAGTTGCCAGCTGCAGGCAGCGTCCAGCAGCCGCAGGTGGCGCATCTGCACGCCAGCCAAGGCCAGCATGCGCACCCGGTGCAGCCCTTCAACCAGCTGCAGCTGCAGCAAGCGGCCGCGCCGGTGAAGAAAAAGAAGACGGGAGGGAGAAGGCCGAAAGAGGAGGAGGAAGCGGCGGTAAATTGGACTTTTTAAATGTTCCAAATAATTTGATTACGGACCGAATTCCGTAGATATTTTGCAATTTTTTCAAAAACAAATGTACAAATATTAGGAAGAAACAATATTCACACACATGCAGGAATTCCAGCATCAACTGCAACAAAATTCATTGGAAAATATCTGTTTCCTGTTCACCAAATATAGTTGTTGATCAAGCACTAGCATCTTCGTTCTTGCATCTAGGTGTATGTGCATATTTTGGCCAAAGCATTCGCTTAGATCAGATCATTTTAATTATTTCAAGTTTAGATCATTTCATTAGAAGTACAGATAATTTTTTTAAGTATATAGTGGTGTGTGTGTGTGTGTGTGTGTGTGTGTGTCTTGTAACTTTAAATAAGTCACAAAATAGACACTAAAATTCAAAAAACGAATCGCTCTGGAGGAGAATGTATGGATGTACGGTTTAGATGCAGCGCTTGACACCCGAGGACCGCGAGAAGAAGATGAAGCGACGCCTCAGGAACAAGGAAGCGGCCGCTCGCTGCAGAGAGAAGCGCATTCAGGACATGAAACAGCTCCACGACGTATAAAAATGCCGTACGTCAAACTCCGACGGTAATAATAATGTGTCGCTCGGTTCTAGCAAGTCAGTCAACTGAGCATGCAGTTGAACGTGCGCGCACAGCAGGTGATGGACCTGAAGCAGAACGTCAACCGACTCCAAGCGGAAAAATTCCACTTGGAAAAGGTGGCTTTGTTTATTTCAGCGAATGACGCAAATCATTCATAATCGACCTGTATACAAATTTATTCAACAGTTGAAACATTTGTCTTCAATTTGTTCTACACGATTGAAATATTTTGCTTAAAAGGTGAAAGTTTGCCAGAATCGTTATAAATCCGAACAAACGACTGCAC
Organism: Paralinhomoeus sp. GSCO2_6; assembly: GCA_030248085.1. Lineage (NCBI taxonomy): Eukaryota > Metazoa > Nematoda > Chromadorea > Monhysterida > Linhomoeidae > Paralinhomoeus > Paralinhomoeus sp. GSCO2_6. The sequence continues at coordinate 10,135 of JASAMY010002874.1, read as the reverse complement.
ATTAGGTAGTTTGAACTAAATTGTAGTCGTCTACTCAGATTGTTGCTGAAAGTCAGCAGCCAAGCGCGGAATTGCTCTACCAAAATGGCGGCGCGAGTTGTCACTGCTTGGAGGCGGTCAAAGAAGAAACGCACCACGATAATTCCGCCACTGCAATTCAACTGGAGGAACTAACTGCCATGCCAACGCTGTGAAGAAAGCTAAACAAAAATACTGAGTGTCATATTAGCTTAATAGTGCCTTTTTTATTTGGAATTTCTATTTGACAACACACTCTTATTGTGCGTGAGACGCCATTTACCTACCTAAGTGTAAAATAATGCACCAATTTTCGAGATCACTTCACAAAACTTGCGGAAATGGCCGAATTGAACGTTTGACTGAGGTTCAGTGGTCTAGAATCGTAACTCGTCGTTGTCAATGTCAACTGTGATCAATAGCAACTGGTTGTTTGGACTGTTCCATGGCGTGGCGCGCGTCTTGTGTATGTAAGTCCAAAAGCCCAAAATTCGCGAGTTTCTCATACGCAACAAATGTTCTTGGTTGTGGAATTCGACATTGCGAGCTTTCATGTGTGAATCCAGATTGGGGAAATAAAATTCTCAAGCAGATGTTGTACAAATCAATAGTTACACAGCGAAATGGTGCACGCGCCTTCTCCCTGAGGTACATGTAGGTGTGGAATCGAGGAGCCGCCTGCCCAGCAAATCAGACTGCTGCTGCGGCGGCAGACAACAAAAAATTACTAATTTTGATAAACGTTTCAAATCCAGATTATAAATACAGTCGGCAGCTACAGACTACGGTCAGACACCGGCGGCCCGCCCCCGACGCATCGCATTTGGCTTCGTCAGCCAAATGCGCAACCGCTGCCGCCTTCGTCGTCTGAGCGTCGTGCGCTTGTGAGACGCGTGTATCGATTGATTGGTTGAATTACGTTCGAGTATTGATTTGTTTTGTTTGGAACATGTTCCTCTCGTAGGATAAAATCTTAGCCTCTTCTAGCGCTCAGTGCTTTCCTCTTTTTGTCCTCCACTCGCATCTCATGCAATGATTGTTTTGTTGTAGGTTACATATGTTGTGTTGATAATATGTGTACGTACCACGTATAGGTTTTAGTTGAGCATCTACAGTGTACGTTCAGTGAGTTTCGCATCTAATCTTAGTTGCGGTTTCTGTAGCACATCGACTTTGTACCATGCATGTAGTGTGTGGTTGCGCTATCACCGACTTCTGCGCGTGAGCACTTGGCGCATAGTCCCGCAGACAGAGTAATTTATTTTTAAGAAATATCTAAAAACTTAAACGAAAGCGCCCATCCCTACTCTACTGGGAGAAGGGCGTAGACTATACAATTGTCCAATGCGCTGCGCTTGCGTTGACCGGCACCATCCAATGTTGACCAAGCACGCGTTCTTACATACATAGGTTATCAGCTAGGCTAGAAGGGGCGAGCGTACCAGCACACGACGCCAGTCTCTGTCCTTCCCCACTCGACCCAAGGTATTTAGCGTAGCGACACATGGACCGTCTTCCCCGCGGGGTGGTGGAAGAGGTCGCTGCCAACTGGTCGTTGGCAGAAGTCGCGAAGTTGAGGCTGACCGCGGCGTTCTTCGCTTTCGACCTTTTCCCATCCGACGCTCGCTGGATCGTCGACACCGTCTGCCGAATGACTGTCGAGCTGCCGAGTGACGGACGCGATCCGCTGGTTCGTTTGGGGCAGGCAAGCGACTGGCGTACATGAGTAAATCGTGCGGCAAATCGCCACAGAAAATCGAATTCGTGACGGCGAGGGCCGTTCGAAGCGTCTGCGCTCATTACGCGACGGAAGAAAGAGTGTCGCTCGTTGACAGAGTGTTGCTTGGATGGACAAAAGTGACGAAGAATCGGAAGAACAAGAAGCTGAAGCTAAAGCAGGTTTCGGGGAAGAAAGCCGAATTCCACGAATTCCTAAAGGCATGCCGTCGACAGCTTGCGTCGAATCAGCAAGGCGCCACTGCTCGATTAAATTATTTGAAACTCGTGGTTGGTTGGTTTTGACCTGTATCTGTTCGAGCTGAGGGATGCTGCATGAGGGCTGCCGAATAAATCAAAGAAGCTTTAATGGTTGTTAGGCTCATATTTTCTGATTAGGTATGCAAAATATAGTACCTAAACGTTCATGTTTGTTTGAATTTGAATTTGAAGTACATTTTTTTGCGACTGTCTTTTACAATTCATACATCCAGTCCAGTACATGTACATTGTAGGTGAACGTAACAATTAGCCGCCAGGGGGCTAATTGTTACGTTCGAGCTCTAGGAGGGTGTATAATTGTAGGGGGGGGGGGGGTAATTATATGGGGCTTATAAACTGGAAGTGTCGATGTGTGGGAAGCTTTGTGGGCGAAAAGGCGCGTGGAGGCGATTTTTAAGGGAAAAAGTCGCTGCGAACGCACGTTGGTACACTCTAAGTTAGAGTCTCTAACACACTCTCACATGCACATACATGCACTCTCACATGCACATACATGTACATACATGCACATACGCGACCATAACATGCACCCAGACTTAGAAAATTTTGCCTTTCAGACGATGGTCATTTAGGGAGGGGGCGTAATTATAGGGGGGGGGGCTTATAAACTCAAAAGTGGTCTTAGGAGGGTGTATAATTATAAGGGGGGCTAATCATAGGGGGGCTAATTATAGGGTTTACGGTCTGTACTGTTATGACCCTAGCCGAATTATGATACCACACTCGTTGTATACGTATCATTACCCTGTGCCGGTCAATTGAGGTCAATTGTAGTCCTTGCATTGATCGAATGTGTGGTCTAGAGTCACTGCCAACTTTCTGATGGATCGAATTCAGTTGCTCTGCACATCTCGATTTAGACAGGACGATGTCAGCTCGCTGATGAGCTCTTGAAGATTGCCTCGCCACTTGTGTGCGACGCCTTGAAGAGGTTGAGGTTTTCGTTTTATTGCCTGCATTTTGTTCTACCTAATGGATGCTAAAGCGAACACTTCAGCTCGGGCCTTCGTCATCTGCATCTGGAGTCCTCGCATTATGGCGATGGCTTCCTCTCGGAAGAGACGAGGACGCTGTTGCTCCGAGGTCTGCCCACGGTTGAGTGTCTCGAGCTGCCACTCTACAGCAACACGCGTCTTCCCGCCGACTCGAGCTGGCCCAGCCTCGTCCGCCTCGGCTGCCACTCCACCCGCAGACTCGAGGAGCTCTTTGGGGCCACGGACATCTACGGTCGGTTGCGGCGCCTCCGACTCCTCATCTGGGACATGGACAACGACGAGCGGCGCTTCGGCTGCGGTCGCCTGGCTTTGCTGACCTGCCTCAGCCTCTACTTTCTCGACGCGTTCACCGAGGAGGGCTCGTCTAGCTGCCCCTTCCCCGCCGCCATGCTCCGAGCGGCGCCAAACCTGCGCCATCTGCGAGTCGGCTACGTGCGCGTTTTCGCCAGCGGTAGAGGCGACCTCCTCTTCCCTTACCGCGACTTCGTCATCGCCGCTGACCAACTGCGAACTGTGGCCGTGTCAAGGATGACTGCGGACGCTAAGTGCGAACGCGTCATGGTCGAGCCCACCGACTGGCCTGCAAGCCGAGACCCGCTGACGATCATGAGGTCAGACGAGTGTGACTTTGCCATTGCGCCTTCAGATGGAATCACCGGAGGCAACGTGCGACTGGTGGACGACGAATCAGAATTGATATGGGCGCTGAATGGTGGCGCGTGCTGTGCCGCTGCAGTTCCAATCGATGATAAAGCCACTCAAATGATCGGTGCGTGACATGGTGGAGTGTAGTGTTGTGTAGATTTGTGCTGTGCTGTGATTGGTCCAAAACGCATAACGGTGGCTTAGTGAATTGGCAGGCGGAGGTACATACCTATGCATGAGGTAGGTGGTAAGTACTGTATGGGTTGAAATTGGTGCGACGTATGGTTCGTCCAAGCACGATCAATCTTAAAGTCGCCAATCACTCTCTCGATAACTCCCGCTGATCACAGCGCGAGGCAGTGTCCCTCAGCGAAAAAGTAGAGTGTACGTTTGCTCGTAATACCCAAATCTACTATAATCTGTAACGGAATCTATTTAACATTTGCTGGACGAAAAAGACGAATGATTATAAATCGAACACTAGATGACGGACGCCGGATAATTATAAATCGTGCGGAAACTAGAATTGGGACTAGGGAAGTTGGGAGGACTTGGGGGACTTGGCAAAATTGGATTCAGCAGCACCAGACACCAATGGTGAGTAAGAATAGGAGACGATGTGAAAAAGCACCCAGTATCTGTTGTGCACCAATGTCGAACGAGCACTGATAATAGCCGACTATCTGTATCTGTGAAGAAGCAGCGACTGCGTGCTAGCTCACGGTGAAACGGTTTTAGTCTACACAAAATGTTGAAGAGTTTGGACATCGTTAGTGCGCTGCTCTTAATCATCGCGTTGCGCACGTGTAATTGCGCACGTTTCAATCCATTTGGAGAAGTTGAAAGCTACGCAAGACATTTGTTCCATGAAGATGATGGGTTGTTCTACAAGGCTGAGAGTCAACTCTCACACGCAGGAAAGAGCGGACTATCCCTGGAAAATGATGCCATCCTGATATCGTCCAATGCTGATGGTGTCCTCGATCTTGATTTCTTCAAGGTACAGAAAACGTGCTCGTATAGGTATGCTGGTTTTAAAAAGCGCTCGATTTGAATTTGCTTCATTTTGTTCGATGGCATATACAGGAAAGGTACCTAACCCATACGTGTAACTGGGTCTGGCAGAAGGGGGGGGGGGGCTAAATGGCCAAATTCTTGGGGGGAGGGTGTCTGGAGCAAAAAGTGGGGAAGGGCTTTTGTCTTATACTTGTACTTTTTGGTCAAAATGGGTATAAATGGGCTCTAAATAGTGTTATTTAGCTGTTTTATGATCATATAGGACTAAAAAGCACTGAAAACACCAACATTTGCCCACTTTTATCGTTTTAGACGTGGTGAAAATCCTTTGGGAAAATTCTGGGGGTTGGGGGTGTTGGGTGGGTGTAGAAAAAGTAGTGGGGCCCCCAAAGCCTTCCCCCCCCCCCTCCAAAGCCCCGCCCCATCCCAGTTACAGGTATGACCTAACCTGTGCACCTAGTCCGTCCTTTGAAATGCAACGTGAAAATGGCTCTCAGCTCAGTTATCCGCCCATACATAGTTAGGCGCATTGCTGTATGTGTTTCAGGAGCTGATAGCGTACCTGACTTCTCCACGTCACTCGCTGGTCACCCTCGGACTGTCCATTGACCCCATCACAGGCAGTATCGCACTAGGGGCCACCTTCACCAATACGAATGCGCGGTGCATTACGCTTTCGTTCAACTACGTCACCGCGGTGCGACAGGGAATGGAAGACTTTGTGGCCAAAGCCAAGGAACTAGAAGAGCAGGGCTACCTGCTCATGGAAGTCCTTCCCGATGTGGGAAAATGGAATTTTGCATACATAATGTGAATCCTATAATTACCCCCGGAGAGTTGATTGTTACAGTAGGGCCGTAGCAGGGAATGTAATTGTAGGTGGTGGGCTGATTATAGGGGGTGGGCAATAAACTGGAAGGATCGGTGTGTGGGGAGCTTTGTTGGCGAGAAGCGCGTGTAGGGTTTTTAAGGGAAAAATACACTGTATACACACGTTGGTACATACACTCACACACTCTCGGGTACACATTAGACGCACACACACACACACACACACACACACACACACACACACACACATACACACACACACACACACACACACATACGAATTATGGGCGGGCAGCTTATAAACTCAGCGTCCAGCGAGAGGGTGTCATCATAGAGGTGGTGGAGTAATTACAGGGTGGCTGATCATGGGGTTTACGGTACATAGGCATTTAATAAATAAAATCTTTATAGCCTGGAGTGAACACTTCTTTCCAATTTCGTGGTATTTTGTGGTATTTTCCAATATCGTGGTACGCAAAGAATGCCAATGGAAAGGTGCATGTACAGCTGGGAAAGCCAAAACAGATCCCTGCACAGCTCAACTATGAGCTAGTTGACATCACTGGCTTCAGTGACTCAAAGGGAGAGCCTTCCGTAATGAGCATCTGGCACAACCCTGGCATTCATAGAAAGAAAACGAAGTACGTATACAACCTATCTATCGGAGAATGTTTGTCGGCAAATGGTCGATTCACAGACGAAGGCTTCTTGCTTGTGAAACTGAAATCCTACAGAGTCGAAGGCTCCACGCTTTGCTCTGCGATTTGGGTTGAAAACACAGCGAACCAACACAGTTTTATCAGTACACTGCTACTGACAGCGAGTTCTCCAGGATCTGGCTTTGCGCAAGAAAGTATGAAACTCCAGAAAAAGCATTTCCTTGCAGCCGGGTTGAAACCTCGTGGAATCGCATTGGAACCGTTGGGTGCTGGAAGTTTTCTGGTCTACACACTGTGGACTGGGGCCTACACGCTGTATCCAGTGCCACCACCACTTTGGTCCAAGTCACCCATTCCCACATCCTACTTCCCTGGAGCAGACTTGGGTTTGACCAAGAGGGAGCTGGCCCACATCAACAACTGCGTCTTTGAGTATATGAAAACGTTGCGAGTCACCGCCATGACGCTGGCGATTGGTCACGATGAGCAGATGAAGTTTTCAGCAGCTTACGGCTTTGCAGACGAAAAGTCACAGACTCCAATCCAGTTCGACGACCGCTTCCAAATCGGAAGCGTTTCCAAACCGGTACTGGCGACGGTCGTCTACCGCCTTATTGAACTGGGCATTTTGCCATCCGTAAGCAGCCGTGTGTTTGGACCCAACAGTTTGCTGGGTGAAGACTACGGCAAAGCACCGTATGCTAGCGACATGCTGAAGATCGAAGTGCGTCACTTGCTGAGTCACACTGGTGGATGGGGCAGACCAATTGACATTGTCTTCAGACTGCATGATTATCCAAGATACACTACAAAGGAATACGTTTCACACTATATTAAGGAAAAATTTGCAGGCGGCTGCAAAAAAAGGAGAATATGTGACGCTCTATTGTTGAAGTCCAGTTTGAAAACGAGTGGTATTAAGGCAGGCCCCATTGATTTTATAGCCATTACCGCATTGCAGCTGATCAACTTCAGTTTGAACAAACCATGTATAAAATCCGAACCAAACGCAGCAACACGTCACATATTCGGCGTTTGTTGCGTTCGCCCGCAATAGAAATGTGCAGCAAAAATAACGGCAACTGGAACTTACTGACATTTAGCTACATAGATTGAATGTGAGAAATCGGCATGTGTCCATTGAACCCCCATGCACACATGTACGTACGCACGCACGCACGCACGCACGCACGCACGCAGCACACACGCACACATTAGGGCACTACACAAATGGCTGATGGCACAACACAAATGTTGTACAAACAGTTTGTCATTGGGTGGATGGGAAGGGAATGGAGCAGGATTGTAGTGCGTATGTATGTCTTGCCTACACATCACCAACTGTACATCATCAACTGACCCACATGTCACAAGTTTTAGCATTGTGCCGATTGAGTATGCAGGGCATACTTTGACAGCGTCAGGTCCATGGTAATGGGTAATGAATGATAACGTCTTGTTAGAGACATGAGATATGAGTTGATGGACGTTTGTGTTTTGGCTTGACTGATTGACATGGCTCGGACAAAAAAACGCCGAATATGTGACGTGTTGCTGCGTTTGGTTCGGATTTTATACATGGTTTGCTCAAACTGAAGTTGATCAGCTGCAATGCGGTAATGGCTATAAAATCAATGGGGCCTGCCTTAATACCACTCGTTTTCAAACTGGACTTCAACAATAGAGCGTCACATATTCTCCTTTTTTTGCAGCCGCCTGCAAATTTTTCCTTAATACAGTGTTTTTTCGTAAGATGAGGGTTGTTTCTGTAATTCAACACCTACACCCACGCACGCACACACGCACGCACGGTCGCATGCACACACGCACACCACACACACGTACACTGCCATACAGTGTACCTGTGACTGTATCGAACAAGACAAAGTTGAAGTAAAGAAAAGTACCAAGAGCATACCAGCACTCGTTTCTCTGATCACCTGACCCTGAGCTGGTGAAATTGCGCAGCCAGCTTGGCAGCAGAGGTACACAACAGATTCCAAAGGGCGTGCCTAGTGCCGTCCAATCCTCGATCCTAGTGCCTGGTCCTACTAGGGCTCCAATAGAACCGACCAATAGCATGTGCCCAACACTGGGCGAGCCTGCTGTTGATCGTAGCTCCCAGTTCTGTCAGTCGACTGATCTATCGATCCTATTCATTGTTCCTAGATGGGTGTCTAGTGCTGAACCACTCCTCTAGTGATACTTTGTTGCATTTCTTCAGCATATTCTCCTTCTATTGACTTGTCTCTGGGTTCAGACTTCGGATTAGATCGGTTGTTTAGGATAGGTCATTAGATCGGTCGCTTACGATAGGCCATTAGATGCAGTTAGTTGCTGCACTGTTTAATTCGTTCCATGGCATGCCAAATAGACTGTACTCGATCAGACGCATCGATAGAGGCCCACCTTTCTGCAAAACACGCATATCATGCACATATTCTACTCGTGTTTGTAGTGTGAAAAGTGGTTTGCATGTCATACATGAGCGGTGTACAATATTAGACTCAGGAGTCGTTTGCGGCCCCATGTGGCCCCATAAGAATATTCATGGACTACGGTATCGATAGAAATCGACTATGGTATCGATCAAATCAAAAGTGTCTTCTGAAAATTGTGAAAACATCAACATTCAACAGCACTCTGGCGACTGCCGATGTACTTTTCCGCAGGGTCGTGTCGGTCGTGTCGGTGGCACGATTTTGCGGTATCCACGATCTGGATAGTACAATCTACAACGTGGTTTCCACTGTCCACGAAGCGGCGAGCTGCGCCAGATGTACTTTTCCGCAGGGTCATGTCGGTCGTGTCGGTGGCACGATTTTGCAGTATCCACGATCTGGATAGTACAATCTACGACGTGGTTTCCACTGTCCACGAAGCGGCGAGCTGCGCCAGATGTACTTTTCCGCAGGGTCGTGTCGGTCGTGTCGGTGGCACGATTTTGCGGTATCCACGATCTGGATAGTACAGTCTATGACGTGGTTTCCACTGTCCACGAAGCGGCGAGCTGCGCCAGATGTACTTTTCTGCAGGGTCGTGTCGGTCGTGTCGGTGGCACGATTTTGCGGTATCCACGATCTGGATAGTACAGTCTATGACGTGGTTTCCACTGTCTACGAAGCGCTGAGCTGCGCCAGATGTACTTTTCCACAGGGTCGTGTCGGTCGTGTCGGTGGCACGATTTTGCGGTATCCACGATCTGGATAGTACAGTCTACGACGTGGTTTCCACTGTCTACGAAGCGCTGAGCTGCGCCAGATGTACTTTTCCACAGGGTCGTGTCGGTCGTGTCGGTGGCACGATTTTGCGGTATCCACGATCTGGATAGTACAGTCTACGACGTGGTTTCCACTGTCCACGAAGCGCTGAGCTGCGCCAGATGTACTTTTCCACAGGGTCGTGTCGGTCGTGTCGGTGGCACGATTTTGCGGTATCCACGATCTGGATAGTACAGTCTACGACGTGGTTTCCACTGTCCACGAAGCGGCGAGCTGCGCCAGATGTACTTTTCCACAGGGTCGTGTCGGTCGTGTCGGTGGCACGATTTTGCGGTATCCACGATCTGGATAGTACAGTCTACGACGTGGTTTCCACTGTCTACGAAGCGCTGAGCTGCGCCAGATGTACTTTTCCACAGGGTCGTGTCGGTCGTGTCGGTGGCACGATTTTGCGGTATCCATGATCTGGATAGTACAGTCTACGACGTGGTTGCCACTGTCTACGAAGCTCTGAGCTGCGCAAGATTTACTTTTCCACAGGTTCGCGTAGCTCGTGTCGGTGGCACGATTTTGCGGTATCCACGATCTGGATAGTACAGTCTACGACGTGGTTTCCATTGTCCACGAAGCGGCGAGCTGCGCCAGATGTACTTTTCCACAGGGTCGTGTCGGTCGTGTCGGTGGCACGATTTTGCGGTATCCACGATCTGGATAGTACAGTCTACGACGTGGTTTCCACTGTCCACGAAGC